>CM074434.1:14037500-14342500 GCA_037101425.1 Elopichthys bambusa
CTTCAGATTTCAGATAGTTCTCTCCCTGAAAAGTCAAAAAATTTGTTCTGAAGGAAGCTCCTCCACAATTCAAATCTACTACAGTGTTCTTTTTCCATTGTGTAACCAATCAGCCCACGTACCTCCGGCTGTTCACGAGAGCCTCCAACTCTTTGGACTTGAATGCAGCAGTCCTGAGGATGGACTCTGGGATTTCAGCCAGACGTGCTACATTTAGCCCGTAGCTCCTGGCGGCTGCACCTTCAATCAGCTGATAGAGAAACGTGATGAACTCTGGGTGCATCTCCTCCTCTAGAAATGAGAGCAACAAAGTTATTAAACACTTCAGAAGCACTCAGTGTAAAAAAAAAAAAAAAAAAAAGACACTGTGAAAGAACAAAGTTTTGAAAAGAGAATTTATGAAAACTAGTAAATGTCTACTGTCTAAATATGTGAATATTGTAAAATAATACTTAAGCGGAGTGCACTAAAATGTAATTAACTGATCAAATACAGCATATTATCACATGACCTTTGGCAAAAAAGTGTAAAACCTGTGTAAAATACCCACATGATGACTGAGAAAATAGATATTGTCCGAGAAAAGGTATTTCAATGATGAACATTAGAAGGGCAGAAAGAGAACTCTCTTTCTGCCCTTCTAATGTTCATCATTGAAATACCTTTTTTGCCCGATAAATGTGCTCAGAAAAAGTCCTGTGTTATGGTGTGGCAGAAGAATTTTTATTAATCTGATTTGTGAATATTATTAGGCATTTTTCCCAATATTTCTCAGCAAATCTGTCACAAACTTAATCACCTTTTCAGTATGGCACAGATTATTTAGTCAGAAAAAAGTTAAGAAGAAAGAAACGGAGAAAGCCTGAGGAATTTGAAGGAAGAAGGAGGAAAGAATCATAAATGAGTGAATCAAGCTGAGTTCTGATTTTTACAGATGATCTAAATCTGAACTCTGGATGTGATTTAAGGATAAATTGTCGAGATATGAAACTACACAGCACAGTACAATGAGAAATAGAAGAGGAAAGACTACTTATGCAATAGGATTACTGTCATACACACAAGCCAGTTGTTAAGTAACCACTACCTGGCTCTTATAACAGTGCTACAAGGGTTTAAAGGGATAGTTCACCCAAAAATGAAAGTTTTGTCACCATTTACTCAACCTAAAGTTGTTCCAAACCTGTATGAATTGTTTTCTTCTGCTGAACACAAAAGATGATATTTTGAATAATGTCGGTAACCAAACAGTTAATGGGCCCCATTGACTTCAATTGTATTTTTTTTCCATACTATGGAAGTCAGTTGGGCCCATCAGCTATTTGGTTGCCCATAATCTTCAAAATATCTTTTGTGTTCAGCAGAAGAAACCCTAAACCAAACCCTAATCCTAACCTTATAGACATAAATACAGTTAATTAATATCACTCAGTACTTAAAGGGTTTGTTCACTCAAAAATGAAAATTGTCATTATTTACTCACCCTCATGTCGTTCTACACCCGTAAGACCTTCGTTCATCTTCAGAACAAAAATTAAGATATTATCGATAAAAATCAGATGGCTCAGTGAGGCCTGCATGAGTACATGTGACTATAGTGGTTCAACCTTAATGTTATGAAGCGACGAGAATACTTCTCGTGCGCCAAACAAAAAACAAAATAACTTTATTCAACAATATCTAGTGATGGGCAATTTCAAAACACTGCTTGATTAAGCTTTGAAGCTTTACGAATCTTTTGTTTCGAATCAGTGGTTCGGAGCGTGTATCAAACTGCCAAAGTCATGTGAACAATTGAAATTTTGAAACACTTATGACGTAACAAAGCCTCGTTTACTGAAATCAGGTGACTTTGGCAGTTTGATACGTGCTCTGAACCACTGATTTGAAACAAAAGATTTGTAAAGCTTCAAAGCTTCATGAAGCAGTGTTTTGAAATCGCCCATAACTAGATATTGTTAAATAAAGTTGTTATTTTGTTTTTTGGTGCACAACAAGTATTCTCGTCGCTTTATAACATTAAAGTTGAACCACTGTAGTCACATGAACTATTTTAAATATATCTTTAGTAGCTTTCTGGGCATTGAAAGTGTTAATTGTCTTGCTGGCAATGGATGCCTCACTGAGCCATCAGATTTTATCAAAAATATCTTAATTTGTGTTCTGAAGATGAACGAAGGTCTTACTGATATGAAATGAAATGAGGGCGAATAATTAATGACAGAATTTTCATTTTTGGGTGAAATAACCCTTTAAGTGTGTAATTACACAGTAACAAGGAAATAAAGTGTAACGAAAGGAACTTATAGCCTTACAATCTACAACAACAGAAGAAGCTGAAAAAGACACTTGAAAAATGTCTTGAGATAAACAAACATATGTCTGCTAACCATGGTAAAGGTGAAATGGGTGCATATACACATCGGGTGTTTTCAGTAATTCATTATTTCATATTTGAATCATTAGCAAAAACTATCTTTTTATCGTCTTTGCAATCTGCTCCTTAACATTACATAAGAGCAAACATGATCTGTTTACCTGTCACTACCTTAAGTCATGTACAGATTATGCAACAGGCTACACAACTGATTACCAAATCTATTTCACACATGAAAGCAGGGAAAATAACTAATTTTTCACATTGAATGATTAACCCATTTCCAGGTTTTTTTTTTGTTTTTTTTTTAAATATCACAATATTTGTAATATTTTTAATATTTGGGGTTAGTTCACCCCAAAATGAAAATTCATTTAATTTGTCGTTCCAAACCCATAAGACTTCCATTAATCTTCAAAACACAAATTAAGATGTTTTTAATGAAACCTAAGAGGTTTCTGTCCCTCCATTTAAAGTCCAGGCAACCAAAACTTAAAAGATGCAAAAAGGTCATAAAGGTCTTGTACAACTAATCCATATGAATAAAGGCATGACTTGTGAAGAGATACGATTGCTTTACATGAAGTACAGATTTATATATATAAACACACATGCATAGAGCCCATCACATATGGTAAACATGAAACTTCATTGGTTCTTGTGCATCACGCAAGCACATTTAAGCATCTGTGTTTGTTTACCATATATATGCATGCGCGTCGATCATTGTTTCAATGCAAATAAAAACTGAAATTAAATCTGTTCATCATATAATGTAATGGGTTTAGAATAAGTTAATGATGACAATTTTCATTTTTGGCTGAACTATCCCTTTAAGGCATTTGATGGACATTGGCATTAAATCAGGCTCTGCTCTGCCATGTCAGTAGATAACATGGGCAGAAGCCTGTCAAAAAACTGTAAATAAATTAAAGGAGAAGCGTGGAGCATAAACGATTACATTTGGCATTCAAATGTGAAATAAGTGACATTTGATATTCTGCAACTTAAATGTAAGGCTTAAAAGAAAATCATCATGACGCACATTGGAAATGCACAAAATGATTTAGTAAAGTATTATATTATATTAATCATCATAATCATGCGTTGGATTGAACTATTCCTGCAGACAGATCAAATAGACAATAGGTGGACTAACAGAAGGTCTAAGAAAGTGTGCCGCACTCCTTGATCACTCAAGCAGCATAAGGTCAATGCAAAGGTCACATAAATGAGTAAGTGATCCATGAAATCCCAGATGACTCAGCTGACATACAATAGCAAAGGAACTGGTTCAGAGGCTATCAAAACCAGCATATTCCAAGAAAATGCACTCCTCAATCTCTAATACTTCTTTGTGTGCACTTATGAAATCAACTTCCTGATACAGACACGAATGGCTTTCTCAGATGATATCAAGATGAAGTTAATAAACATGCCTGGCTCATTATCAAGAAAGGCAAGATCAGTATTACTGAATATATATCAAGATATATCAAGGATGCAGATGCCAAAATATAAAAGTACAAGCAGGGGAACAATGATATAACTACAATATGATGGGCATAGGACAACAAATAATTATTAGACCACTCTATGAACAAGGCCTTCATTCTCAAATATTTATTTACTATTGATGTTGATATAATACTACTATATAATCTAGTGACAATGTTTTGTTTTACCCCATTTCATAATAGTAGCAGAATTCTTAAAGGGATAGTTCACCCAAAAATGAAAATTCTTTCATCATTTACTCAAGTTCCAAACCTGTATACATTTCTTTGTTCTGCTGTACACAAAGGAAGATATTTGGAAAAATGTTTGTAACCAAGCAGATCTCGCCCCCCATTAACTACCATAGTAATTTTTTTTCCTACTATGGTATTCAATGGGGGGCATACGGAGCCCCTAAGGGGGCCTTTGCTAAAATAAAAAATATACAGAGTTTCACGTGCCCACGAGAAACGTATCGCGTACGCACGAGAAACGTATGGCGTGCACACGAGAAACTTATGGCGTGCGCATGTGTTACAATTTCTGGTTTGCGTATATTAAAACCTATTTCATTTGTGCTTCACTGCCTATGAAGAAAGCAAGAGTATGCATGCACATGAATCAATAAAGATCTATTTACTCAAAATTATGAAGAAAATGTGAGTATGGATGTACATGAATTAATAAAGATCTATTTGCCCAAAATTATGAAGAAAATGCGGTTATGGATGAATTAATAATGATCTATTTGCTCAAAATTATGAAGAAAAAGAGAGTATGGACGCGCATGAATTAATAAAGATCTATTTGCTCAAAATTATGAAGAAAATGCGAGTATGGATGTGCATGAATTAATAACGATCTATTTGCTGAAATGTGGTTTTCGTAGGGCAGTATATCACGACCTTATGTCCGCTTTAAAGCATTCTCTGTGACGGCCAGGAAACAACAAAATGAATGGGCTGATGGCTGTGTGCATTGTTCTTTTTGCCAAGTTAAAAAAAGGCTGATACAGTAAAAAGTGCTTAAAACGTGGCTTTCGTTAGGGCAGTGCATCATATTTCAAGGACTTAACTTTGTGGCAATTAAGAAATCGCGCTGGAAAATGGGCTCAATGTCCATTGTCACAATGCCACGTTTAATGGTTCATGAAAAAACATTGGTACAGTAAAAATGAAAAAATTTGGATTTCAAAAATTGAAACAAATAATTAGCTGGATTCATCCTAGATGAACCAACCTAAGAAAGCCAAATTTTGAGCAAATACAGCTTTATTAATTCATGCGCATCCATACTGTAACTTTCTTCATAGGCAGTGACGCACAAATGAAATTGTAACACGAGTGCACGCTATACGTTTCATGTGCGCACGTGAAAGTTTCTTTTTATTTTTGCAAAGGTCAGTTTAGGGGCTCCATGGGGCGAAATCTGCTTGGTTACAAACATTCTTCCAAATATCTTCCTTTGTGTACAGCAGAACAAAGAAATGTATACAGGTTTGGAACAACTTGAGGGCGAGTAAATGATGACAATTTTCATTTTTGGGTGAACTATCCCTTTAAGTACTTATCGATGGTCTTAGATTCCTTTTGTGAAGAAAGTGTCCTGTTTCTTTGCCTTATGCATAGATTCATTTTAAGTAGAATTTTACTGCATTTTACTTATACAAAATGGTTTAAATATAATTAGCTGCAATTGCCATTGGCTTACAAATATATATAAAAAAAAAAAAACACCCTTTTAAGCCATACATGTATATTGATTGGATATCATCAAAAAGCTACCAAAAAGCCAGCAAGGA
Organism: Elopichthys bambusa; assembly: GCA_037101425.1. Lineage (NCBI taxonomy): Eukaryota > Metazoa > Chordata > Actinopteri > Cypriniformes > Xenocyprididae > Elopichthys > Elopichthys bambusa. The sequence goes on from CM074434.1 coordinate 14,043,176, forward strand.
TGCATTAAATTGACTGTAATGACTTTTACAATGTAAACCAACAAAAAATATTTCACATAAATGCTTTCTATGCTTTAAAGAAGTAGTTCTTGAGCACCAAATTAGCATATTAAAATTATTTCTGAGTGACACTGAGTCATGACTGTTGAAAACTCAGCTTTGTCTTCACAGGAATAAATGATTACAGGAATAAATTAAATCTTAAAATATATTAAATTAGACAAATGTTTATATTTTACAATACTATTTTTTATGGTATTTTTTATTTTAAAAAAAAAACTGCAGTCTTGGTGAGCATAAGAGACTTCTTTCGAAAACATTAAACATCTTCAAAAAGATTTTAACAACCCCAAACTTTTGAACAGAAGTGTAAATAATAGCCCAATCTTAAGTCAGGAAGCTTTTGTAACGCAAGCTGGTAGATAAAAAGCCTACACACCATCAGAAGTGCTCTCTGGCTCATTGAGCAGGAAAGCCATGTGGTAATTCCCCACATGCTGCGGGTACAAGTGCTCCAGCTCACACAACGGAGGGTAGTGGGTCACAAACAACGTCAGACACTTCACCTGCAGAAACACACAGAGAAGAATAATAAGAAAAATAATCTAACTTCACACATCTGAACAATTTAAAGGTGAAGCCGTAATTTCTGCTCCACCAAACAGAATTGCAAAAGTAACTAGAAAAGGAAAGTTTGTCAGACAAACTTTAATGTTGACTTGTGGAATTCTTACCTGAAAGTTTAAAATCTACTAAGCAGTTGCTAAGGTGTTCTGAGTGTTGAATGGATGAATGGTACTGTAGATAGGTTGAAGCATAAAGCAGGTTAAATGTCTTGTGTATTTTTATATTTGAACTATGTGACATTTGGAGTTTGAAATCATGAAAATTATGATCCAGACTCTAATTTTTGAGTCATATTTGATCATTTGCTACAGGAATATCAAGAAAAAAATAAGTCAGAACACTGACTGTGCCAAATTTGGTGATTATAGCTTGAAAGCCACAGTCAAAAAGGACTTGGATGGGTGGATGGAAAGCAATTTCACTCACTTCACCTTAAAGGGATAGTTCACCCAACAATGAAAATTCTGTCATCATCAGTTGTTCCAAACCTGTATGAATTTCTTTCTTCTGCTGAACACAAAAGAAGATTTTTTTGAAGAAAATGGGTAACCAAACAGTTAATGGACCCCATTGACTTTCTTAGTAAGGAAAAAAAAAAAAAAAAAAAAATTAAGTCATTGGGGTCCCATCAACCCCAATGGATGGTTGCTCATTTTCTTCAAAATACCTTCTTTTGTGTTCAGCAGAAGAAAGGAATTACCACTATATATAACTACTTAAGACAATCATTAGAAATAACAATATAGATTTGGTTACTCAGCATCCTGCCTCCAAATGACTGTGTGAAAGAGCGAGACATTCTTGAGCCAGATGCACAAACCACGCAAACAGCAACCACCCCCTCACTCGCCACTTACGAACATTATCAGCAGCCCATTATCTGCATAGTGTTACCACCTCATGCAATGCGCACATCTCATTCCAGAAGGGGGAACGTGTTCATTTCTCCATCTATTGATGTGTTTGTTTTCGCAGGCTCATGTGAAGCATTGAGCTGGAGTGTGAATATGAGACACACCAAGGATACGCAGACAGAGTGCTGAAGCAGAACAAGAGACATGAAGCTGCTCTTGACATTATCATTCAGTTTTGCTGACAGAAGTCTCAGTTTGGCAGGTCAGAAGATTACACACGTGTTGGCACGAGGGACGTACAAATGTGGCACAATCAAAGAAAATGCTGCTTGTGCACTGTATATGCCATAAATGAGATTTATGTCTTGTGTTTTTCTGTGATGCAGTCCTCTGATGAAGTTCACATTTATTAGAGGCAGTCTTTACTTGACTGATGGAGGTGTTAGAGACTATCGAGGCAAAGCTGCTCGAAAACTTTATCATCACTATCAAATAAAACCAACATTATTTGTCAATACATAGGATGAACATTATTGAAAGCTTACTGGGTATTTTATCAATCAGCAAGTTTTTAAACACTTGAAGGATAAAAAAGCATTTCTGCTATATGGCGAATACTCAATTAAGTTGTAAATACTGTAGCTCAATAGGAGTGCATTGCTTCTACTCAAATTCTTGTTTGTGCAAAATATTCATGTTTGGTGTGAAAAGGCCTTTAGTTTAAAGTCATCATGAAATCAAAATTGACCCTATTTACTTTGTTAGCGCATATTACTAGTCTTATGCTTAATGCTCTCATTAGTGTTACTAATGATTTGCTCTTATCATCAGATCGGGGTTGTATCTCTCTATTAGTGTTACTGGATCTTAGTGCTGCATTTGACACTATTGATCACAATATTCTTTTAAATAGACTCGAAAATTATGTTGGCATTAGTGGAATTGCATTGTCATGGTTCAAATCATACTTATCTGACCGTTATCAGTTTGTAGAAGTAAATGAAGAGAGGTCATATCGATCACAAGTTGAATATGGAGTACCGCAAGGCTCGGTACTAGGACCATTGCTTTTCATTCTGTACATGCTACCCTTAGGAGATATCATCAGGAAGCATGGCGTTAGTTTTCACTGTTACGCTGATGATACTCAGCTCTATATTTCTTCGCGCCCTGATGAAACTTACCAATTCACAAAATTAACGGAATGCATAGCTGATATAAAAAATTGGATGACCAGTAATTTCCTACTACTAAATTCAGAAAAAACAGATATTCTAATTTTTGGATCAAAAACTTCCTTCACGTAGAATACTGTCTAACACTTGATTCGTCGTCAGTTAGGAACCTGGGTGTGCTCTTTGATACCAATCTTTCATTTGAAGACCATGTAAAACCGCATTCTTCCATCTTAAAAATATATCTAAATTACGACATATGCTCTCGATGACAAATGCGGAACAGTTAGTTCATGCGTTCATGACCTCAAGGCTAGATTACTGTAACGCTCTACTAGGTGGTTGTTCTGCTCGCCTGATAAATAAACTACAGCTCGTACAAAATGCAGCAGCTAGAGTTCTTACTAGAACTAGGAAGTATGACCATATTAGCCCGGTTCTGTCAACACTGCATTGGCTTCCTGTTAAACATCATATAGATTTTAAAATCTTGCTAATTACCTACAAAGCACTAAATGGTTTAGCTCCCCAGTACCTGAGCGAGCTCTTAATGCATTATAGTCCTTCGCGTCTATTACGATCTCAGAATTCAGGCCAGCTAATAATACCTAGAATATCAAAATCAACTGCAGGTGGTAGATCCTTCTCCTATTTGGCACCTAAACTCTGGAACAATCTTCCTAGCATTGTTCGGGAAGCAGACACACTCTGTCAGTTTAAATCTAAACTAAAAACACATCTCTTTAACCTGTCATACACATAACACATTATCAATTTATTTTTTCAAATCCGTTAAAGGATTATTAGGCTGCATAAATTAGGTCAGCCGGAACCGGGAACACTTCCAATAACACCAGATGTACTCGTTACATCAGAAGAAGAATGGCATCTACACTAATATTAGTCTTTCTGTTTATCCCGAGGTTTACCGTAGTCAGCCAGATCCGGGCCGTATCCAGGTGAGATCGAGGACCTGCGCCTTGACACGACCACAACGCAGCCCTGAAGTATCAGCAGAGATCGAGTCAACTAGATCATCCACTATGAAGGCCTCATCAACATGACAACCAGTGGCGCATCTCCTCAACAACCGTCCATACCGGTGTGATGAATACGATCCTCAACTGGATGGAACGGAATTAAATACTTTGAATGTTGCGATCCTATCTGACCTATGATAGCAACCTGAGTCGTAACAAAGCACTTTTTGCCAGAGGAGAACTGGCCCCCCGACTAAGCCTGGTTTCTCCCAAGGTTTTTTCTTCATTTTAACACCTGTTTGCCACCTGATGTCACCTGTTGGAGTTTGGGTTCCTTGCCGCTGTCGCCTTTGGCTTGCTTAGTTGGGGACACTTGACAATTGATATTTGATATTCCACAGTGCTTTGATCTACCTGCATTGACACTATTCCTTAAGAGCTGCTGTGCAGCCAAAATAATGTACCAGTTATCACTGTAAAGCTGCTTTGACACAATCTACATTGTAAAAAGCGTTGACGTTGAAAGCGTTAAAGGTGACTTGACTTGACTTATGGTGAACAATAATCTGTGCAAGTTAATACACAGAAGAAAAAAAAAAAAAGTTTATCGTGGTAATCTTTAATCAAAATCTGAAAAGTTACTTCCGGTCAGGCGTTCCTTCTCTGATGACGTCAGTTTGGCGGCTTGGGTTGAAAATAACAGTTGGCCCCTCCAACCGTTAATCTGCTATGAGCGAGAGATGGAGAGGAGGTGCACTAAAGTAAAACCCTGCCCTCTACAAATTATTTCGTTTCACTTGGAAAAATGTCACAACACTAGAGAAAAGTCGGTTGCAACTCTCGGTTCATGGGGACTTTCACAGATACTCACAGAAGGGTATGTTTTTGTATCAAAGAGAGTTTGAATCTTAAATCTCTATGCAGTCTGTGTCTATATTTGTTCTTCATTTTAGTATTGCTAAATCCCCACTTTTACAAAGGTATATAGACCCTTTTCGCAGACTGTGATGACGGGTTTTAACGGTCATCAATATCGTAAATCCTGCAAAGTTTTTTATATTTTCATTAAAAAAAAAATTAAAAAAAACGTATGTACATTTATAACACTATACTCAGTATTATATTACCTTTGCATCAAATTACAAAAAACTAGTTAACGCTGCTGTGAGGGTGTTTCTAATACAGCGGCTATGGGAGTGACAATAAAAATGACATCTTTCTCTCTTCTGACTGCCGTTATCAATCACTCTCTATTTTTTTCCTCTTTTTGAAAGTTGTGAAAACACTATGACTATGATGACTTCCGCTTCTGAGAAACCCGGAAATGCGAAAAGGGTCTATAGAGAATGCTTCCACTCCGCGTTGCATTTCGGGAAGGCATCGCCATGTTACAAGGATACATCCGTTACCATGGTTACTTTGACAGTGAGACTGAGAGAAATAGCAAAACAGCTTGATATTTGTTTGCATTTTTGCAATACAGCGCAGTTGCTTGGAAAGAAATGGAGAAATGGAGAAATGGAGCCAGGCAGCGTTATTTAGAGAAACTGCTTGACATCAATAACATCAAACCGTACGACCAGCCAGCAGCAGAATGGATGAAAGACCCAGAAGCACTACCACCTGTCACATACCCTGACACTGTCAATTACCTGGTTTATATGGTATTGGTGCCTCCACAATGCAAGAGTTCAGAAGCTTTAAGTCATTAGAAGCTTATGAACAATTCTGCTGTGGCTGAGTGCAAGACTTACACCATGTCTACACCGGACGCGAGCGGCACGACGTGACGCGTCAAAAGACGATAGAACCCATTATAATCAGTGATATCATATTGTCTACACTGGATGTAGCGCGACGCGACACAACAGATTCCCCGTTCTATTTCTGACATAGTACAAGTGCTTTGCAACGGTCGGTTTGTCGTTCAGTGCAGAGAGCTTTTAGCTGTTGCGACGCGATGCAACGGTCGCATCTGGTGTAGACACGGTGTAAGTCTTGCACTCAGCCACAGCAGAATTGTTCATAAGCTTCTAATGACTTAAAGCTTCTGAACTCTTGCATTGTGGAGGCACCAATACCATATAAACCAGGTAATTGACAGTGTCAGGGTATGTGACAGGTGGTAGTGGTAGACAGGGTGTTACAAACCCACAAACCTGTAAACTGCGAGAGCTCAGTCATACTTGCTAAAGTAAGGTTGCACTCCACTTTTATAAGTTATAATGCTTATTATTGTTAAAAAAAAGTTTTTTTTTGAATTGTGAAATTGTAAAAATTATTTTTCGCTTACTGAGTCAGACTGGTTAGTGATGTCAAGCAGTTGTTCTAAATAATGCTGCTTGCTAATTAACTTAAACTTAATAACTTGCTTCTAATGACTTAAAGGCACCAATACCATATAAACCAGGTAATTGATAATGTCAGGGTATGTCACAGGTGCTAGTGCTTCTTTGTCTTTCGTCCATTCTGCTGCTTCTCTAAATAACGCAGCTTGGCAGTGTTATTTAGTCTCTCCCGATAGAGTTCCTGTTTTTTCGCTTACTCCTTCTCCATTTCTTTTCAAGAAACTGCGGCGTATCGCAAAAATGCAAACAAATATCACGCTATTTTTCTAGGTCTCACTGTCGAAGTAACCATGGCAACGGATAGTGTATCCTTCTAATATGGCGACGCCTTCCCGAAATGCAACGCGTGATTTGCTGGCGTGGATGCAGTAAGTTTTGACCGTGAAAGATGAGGTAATTTGACTGAATGTCGTGTATTTTTATGGCATTTTACCTGCTAAAAATACATGCTCAGTTTTAATGTTATTTTAAGGTGTAGCAGAATTAAATGAACGTCAAATTACAGCATTTTGTTTGTGTACGTCAGTTTGAGAACCACAGCTGGATATATCAGCCTACACTTTGGTCGCAGATTAATTTAAGTAGAAAACTCAAATGAAGACACACACATCAGAGCGAGAGCAAGAATACGGCCATCCGTTGATGGCCGTACTCTTCTTTGTTTTAAACGCTTTGTTCGGGTTACGAAAGCCGAGAGACTTTTCAACAGTGTAACCAAATGAGTGTGTTTTTGGTTGGGAGGAAAAGATAACCTTTTTCAGCTTCCCAAAGAACCCAGCGTTAAGGGAACAGTGGACGTATTTTGTTCGGGGCAGCAACGGAGTTGTGCATGTATGTTTGTTTGTTCCCAGAATTTCGGTGATGAATGCTTTGTAAACAAGCCCCAGTTCGACGCTGGATTTGCAGATCGCGGGTAGTAAGTAAAACTGTATCAAATGTCTGTGTTTTGTTGGCAAGTGCATAAAATGTAAACAACACAAATGTTTTTGTTCCCTTTTTATTTATAATGATGACGCAGCTTGCAGACGATCTCTACGCAAAAGCTGCGCGCTTGTGACTCTTTAGCTCCGCCCACGGCAGGCACGCCTCCAGGAGCTCTGCTTTTTTTCGGGAAAGACTCGGCATATCTATCTTTTATAAATATGATAAAACTAAAGACTTTTCGGAGATATGAAGGATACAATACTACAGTACTACAATATAGGTACCCAAGAAATGGTGTGTGTTACCTACCCTTAAATATAATTAAAAATGGTGCTCAGGAAACATTTCTTATTATCAATGTTGAAAACAGTTGTGCTGCTTAATATTTTTGTGGAAACAAACATTTTTTCAGGATTCTTTGATGAATATACAGTTCAAAAGAAAGCTTTTATTTGGAATAGAAAACTTTTGTAACATTATATATGCCTTTACTGTCATTATTGAATAAAAGTAGTAATTTCTTTCGGGTACATACTGATCCAAACCTTTGAACATTAGTGTATCTCAAACAAAATGTTGAGTACCTAGATTCAATACCATGTACCGTGCAAACTTCAGTAAATTCATCTACTATTTTTTCTGTCTGGGAACTTTTAAACATGACTTTTTCTTCTGGCAGGTTGATAAAGACTCCCTTACTCCTGGAAATGATGTAAAGCCAGCCACTCAGATCATAATGTACAAGTAATGTACAGATCGTAAAATCACTCATTCGATTAAGTTTTCAATCAAGTAATTTATCTGTCTGTATGAAAGCACAACTGATGAGTAATGTGATACCAAATACATTTGATGTTAAAAGGGGACCTATTATGCCCTTTTACAAGATGTAATATAAGTCTTGAAGTTTCAGCTCAAAATACAGCACAGATCATTTATTATCTCATGGCCAAAATGCCCCTTTTTTGTGTGAAAACAAAAACACGCTGTTTTTGTGCGTGTATCTTTAAATGCAAATGAGCTGCTGCTCATCGCCCCCTCTCCTGAAAAGGGTGGTGCCTTTACACCTCGTGTCTTGGATACTCCAGCAACAACAAAACAGTAGGAGTGTTCGATTCCAGGTTTATCAGGGTCGACTCCGATTCCCAACTCCAGTAACAACTCCTTTTGCAAAACAGGGTCGGCAATAAGAATACAAGATTGCCGTCATTATTACACACTGGAAGTAGGCTATTCTTTTTTCCGACGTAAAACTACCTTTATTAAAACAACACACTTTTAGAGTGACTGGCCAAATTAGTCTAATTTAGAGACGACATTACCTTGAAATGATGAGTCACCATCGTTTCAAGTCATTGCCAATAATGCCCAATTTTAAAGAGGGAAAAGTCACAAGAAAGCCTTGGTCGAATATTATTTAAACGAGAGAAGGTGATGTTTTCTTTAATGGATTCATCTAATTTATCTGAACTGAAGTTCTTTAACTCTTAAGTTATCTCAACTTGGAAATGCTCTCTCTAAATATTGAGGTGTGACTGCCTGCCTCTAACATGTGCTCGGAGAGCTTTGCTATGGCAACCAGTGCTGCTCTACTACCTATTGCCCACTGAAGAAAGTTCTGCGTCAAGGCTGCTCACAATGTATCATTCAAGGGTGTTACACAACAAACGTATTTACATTCTTAAATACAGCGCAGGTGAACGAGTGAGCCTTGTTGCCATGGCAATGTGCAGACACTCTCTGCAAGATGCTGCCAGGACACATGCATGCACTGTAAAGGCAAACGGGCATGGACAAAAAGCTATTCTGGTGTGAAGGGGGGAATTTCAATATGAAGCACACGCTTGAACAAACATTGAAGCGTTTTATTTTCCAACCTCTGTGAGCATGCAGTGTCACAACTCCAACTGTGCAGCAACAGTCTGAGAATATCATGCTCATGATATTTTAAGTGGATTCTAGTATACAAAATAAGACTAGATTTTTTTTCTGAAGAAACTGAGTTGTGCTTGTCCTTAAAAATCATCACCACCTTGCTAGGGTGCTGATATGTGCTTACTAAGATGTTCAGAATTGATTGCTAAGGAATTGCTAGTGGACAATGTGTTGTTTGTTTACCTAACCCACAAGTCTCTATGATAATCTGATCTTTAGATATTTGTAGGGCTCCTTTTAGATGTTTTTTTGAGTCTATGGAATTTATTTGTTCATGTTATCATCTGGGTGCAGTTCTTAAGTTTAATTGCTTAGAAAAGTCACTGTACAGCAACCATACTGTATATATATGAGTGGTTTGGGTTTAGTAAGATTTTTAAGAAATTAATACTTTTATTTAGCTAAGACGCATTAAGTTAAACAAAAGTGACAGTATAGACATTTATAATGCTACATAGGTTTTTATTTAAAATAAATTATGTTCTTTTGAACTTTCTATTTATTAAAGAATCCTGAAAAAACAGCTTCCACAAAAATATTAGGCACAAGCAGAACAGCTGTTTACAACATTCATAATAATAAACATATTAGAATGATTTCTGAAGGATCATGTAACAAAGATAGTAATTATCTTATATTATTTTGTTATTTTTTATTAAACTAATTATTTTGTAGCAAGCTGTTTTTTAAGAAGACTTAAGTTAACTAAAAAACTAATTATACTAAAACTAAATATTGTAAATGTTGGCAGGATAAGAGTAAAAAGCTGTGAAAAAAACAAACAAACAAAAAAACTCATTGTACAAAACATCTGAACAAACCCTTAACCCCAACTATGAGCAATAGTGAAATGATGCTTGCCTTAAAAAACATCACCGTGTATTTTAAACAGTCATTTTGTTTTCCATAATGCATCAACAGCTTTGAAACAAACAGCTCATGCCAATTCTGTGAGCAATATGCATCAGATGGTCAGTGATTGGCCCATGGCTGTGCTGTCTGACACTGTGTCCCAACCAGGCGAGACACGTTTCCACTGAGTAATTTGTCAAGCAATTTGTCTCACCTCACTGAAAACGAACATGTACCATGATGTGGCACAATCACACCCAATCAGAACATATTTGATGTTTAATATACAGTTATGCAGAGTGGGATTTTGGACCAATGATATTTCCACAATCAATAGAATGCCAAAGAAATAGAAAAATCAACAAACAAAATGCCTTGCTTCTTGTAGCTGGTTTATGACCAAAAAATTACTTGTATAAAAAAGGATAATTTAGGCTTGATTGCATTATATGAGGCTGAGACGTGATGTTACAAGTAGCTTGAAAACGTGAGGGGAAATAGCTATCAAATGAGAACCCCATTTTTTTGCTAGAGAAACGCTTTGAAACATACAATTCATTAAACTTGCAAAGCCTGACATATTCATGTTCTTGAAATATTTCTAACAATAAAACAAAAGAAACTAATAACATAAAATTCTTACATTTACTTTATAAATATTGGGAAAGGTTTTTTAAAGCAAAAAGACACATGTACCACAACCTGAATGTGGACATCTTTACAATTATAATAAAAGGCCTTTTACTTACTAAAAGAGTATGAATCATCAATCAGATGGCAGAAGGCATGTAGTAGATTGTGTACAGCAGGTTTTTAAGTTTTTGTTTTGATCATGTTGATAATTTAGAGACCTTAGGAATTTGGGTATCAAAATACACAAAATCGGCGAATCTCACAGCCAAATCAGAAACGCAATAGAAAATTTCTCAAATTTAGTAAATTTTATGACACCTACAGTAAATGTTGTATTGTTTTAGCCTATATATATTTTATATTATCAGTTGTGGAATCCAACCATTACACATCTGAGGTAACATATAGCCTACTTTATTAAGTATTTCCATTTTATGCAACTTTACATATTTACTATTAATAGTAAATTAATAAATTAATAATGAATAAAGTTAAGTTCATTATGTTTGTAGCGTTATCCAGGGGATTAAAAGGTACAATATATATTTCAGACCTAATGGTAATAGCAAATTACTCCACTAGGTCTGAAATATATACATTTTAATCCCCTGAATTAAGCTACAAACATGATCTTATAAAACATGATGCATTGCTGTGTCTGTTATCCCATAATTCCCAACTTTGGACACAGCGACATTCACTGGCGCGGCGGAGGATTGCAGCGGGTTTCTTCTACAATGCTCCCTCTATCTAGAAGCCCAGTCTCAGTTGTTCACCACCTAACGAGCCCGGGTGGCATTCGTCATTTCACTGCTCGCCGGACAAGCACTACAGTGGGCTCAGTCTCTCTGGGAATCCAACGCTCCAGTTACAGCCTCTATTAACTCGTTCTTCGCTCACTTCCGGGAGGTATTCGGACAATGCACCGCTGAACTTTCCGTACACAACCAACTTTTTCAACCTACGCCAAAGCCATGAATCTGTGAGTATGTATGCCCTCTGTTTCTACACTCTGGCGGCCGCTAGCGGCTTGGATGAAACTACTCTGATAACCGCCTTTTGCCAAGGCTTGAATCCCAATGTCAAACAACTAATGGTCGTGTACGATGACACTATGGGCTTGGAAAACTTGATCCAAAAAACCATCCGTGTTGCCCAGTGCTTTTCTGCATGTGCACTCCACACAGGATCTCCGTATCCACACCATTCAAGGAAAGCCGCTGGGTCGTGGTCACATTCGAGATTTCTCCCCCACACTGACGCTCCGCATTGGCCGTCTATCACATTCATGGTGCTGGAAGGTTCCACCGCGGACATCATCTTGGGACGGAGTGGAGTGACAAATATCTTAAATTGTTTGTCTCCTATTAAATAAAATCTTCCTCAAAGCTACAACCATCTTCTTCCATTTCCAGCGTCCTTCCTGTCCTCTCCACCTCCATCGAAAGTCCTGAAACAGACCTCAAAGTGGTAATTCCTCCTGAATACCGGCGTTCCAGGATGTGTTCAGCAAGCGGTTTGCAACGCAACTACCACCTCACCAGCCATGGGACTGCGCAATCAACCTGTTGCCTGGGGCTACCCTCTTTTTTTTTACCCTTTGTCCATCCCGGAACAGAAGAAGTACGTCCAGGAGGCACTTAAACAACACTTCAACAACTTAAACTACGATTCATCAGTAGTCCCCTGCCGCTTCAAGCTTCTTCTTCGTGGCCAAGAAGGATGGAGGCTTGAGGCTGTGCATTGATTACCGACACCTGTACTCCCAGACAGGTGTCGATCCGCAACTGGCCTTTACCCACCACCGTCAAGGAGCTAGAACGTTTCCTGGGGTTTGCGAATTTCTACCGTCGCTTTATCCACAACTACAGTCTCCTCAGTGCACCCCTCACCTCGCTCCTCAAAGGCCGACCCAAGTCTCTGTCCTGGATCCATCTGCACAGGAAGCATTCCACCAGCTCCAAGAGGCCTTCCTCACCGCTCTGATCCTGGTCCATCCGAACCCTGATCTTCCGTTCACCGTCGAGGTCGACGCATCATCCACCAGGGTCGGTGTTGTCACAGCAGCAGGGTGACCCACCACGACTCCATCCATGTGCCTTCTTCTCCAAGAAGCTATCCCCGGCAGAGCAAAAATACGACATCGGAAACAGAGAGCTTCTCGCCATCAAGTTAGCTTTGGAGGAGTGGAGACACTGGCTGGAAGGGAGCGAAACATCCATTTGAGGTAATCACCGACCATCGCAACCTGGAATATCTGTGTGATGCAGACCTTGGACACATCTGGGCATAGACTTCATGACAGACCTACCCTCCTCAAACGGCTTCACCTGTGTGCTAGTAGTAGTGGACCGATTCTCCAAGGCTTGTAAACTCATACACCTCAAGGGTCTTCCCACTGCATTCGAAGCCGCCGAAGCATTGTTCCATAATGTCCTCCGTCATTTCAGCATCCCCGAAGACATCGTTTCCGACCGTGGACCTCAGTTTATATCCAGAGTGTGGCAAGCCTTCTTCAAGCTCTTCCGGTTACCATCCACAGACCAACGGCCAGACTGAGTGCAAGATCCAGGAGGTCGGGAGATACCTGAGAGTCTACTGCCACCGGAACCAGAACAGCTGGAGCCTATTCCTACCCTGGGCGGAGTACGCCCAGAACTCTCTTCGGCAGACCACCACAGGTCACACCTCATTCCAATGTGTCGTGGCCTACCAACCTCCACTCTTTTCCTGGTCGGGTGAGCCCTCTGAGGTTCCAGCTGTCAACCACTGGTTCCAGAAGAGCGAGAGAGTGTGCTCATGTCCATCTCCGGCAGGCAGTCCGGAGACACAAGAGACATGCTGACGCCAGAAGAGGCCCCACTCCTCAATACCAACCTGGCCAGAAGGTGTGGCTCTCGACGTGGGACATCCGTCTCCGGCCCCGGGACAGGAGCCGCCCATGGAGGAGGGGGTACTGTCACAGAGTCACAGCCAGCACCATCGTCACCAGATCTTCACGCTCCACCGACTCGTTCACAATCCCCTGAGTTCTAATCACCTACACCTGCACCTCATCACCAGGAACAGTCAAAAGACACTCACTCCTTGCACTTGTTGTCTGGTCTCGTCAGACTCACATGGACTGCTTACCTGATACTTACCAGTGTCTTCCTGTGACTTCCTTCCATCGTCTTCTGTCTCCAGTCGTCTGCCCCTCACCGTATTCCAAACCTGCAAAAGAGATCTCTCATTATCTTCAAGTGACTGTTTCAAAGTGCTTGTTCAGTCTACCTACCTGCATTCTACTATCCCTGTGTTCATGCCTTCTGTGTACACTTACCCATCTGCCTCCGTCTCTGTCCTGACATTGTCAGTGTATATTCTTTGTGTAAATGGAGAGATCGGATATTCCCCTGTTGTACTTCACTGAAAAATCGACGCTGGAGAATGACGATCACCAACTGCGGTCACATGACTCTTTTCAATGGCGCACTGGAGGACAAAAGCTCAACTCAATGTTTTGCTGAATTAAAAGCTTGTATTATCATTTTGTCAAATTGCATCATTTTTTCCGGGTCAGTGCGTCTACCTTGGGTTGTTTCACCAAGATATGGTGATCACCAGGATCACCAAGATTACCAGGTATGGGTCACATTTAAAAGATGATGTACTGTAAGCTGGTCGTCAAAACAATCTGATATTGCCAGCAAATCGGAATTGGGCATTAAGAGCTACAGTGTAAATTTGGCCTATTAGTCAAAGAACTTCTTGTTTAAAAAAAAAAAAAAAAAAAAAAAAAAAAAAATCAAGACAGAAATGTTACCTTTGCTGTAAGAAAAAGTATCCTACAATAAATTTCATAGTGAAAAGAATGGAAGAGAGGGAGAACGATGTGAAAATGATCTGAAGAGAAGACAAAAGCACAATGCCTTGGCTATTTTGTATCATAGTGGAGTTGTGGCAAACAAGCCCATCCATGTGCCAATAAATAAACTCCAGCCTGAGGCAGTATCAGTACAAGAGAACTGTGGTGGGAGAAAGAGAGCAAAATAGAAAAAGAGTGATAGATCTTGCACCTGAGCCAATGCCATAGAGACACACAATATTATGCAATACCCAGTGGAGCCCACCATCTGACAGGCCAAACACCAGCACAGCATCTAAAGTGACGTTTACCTTCAATATGAGCAACTACAGCCAACATCCAACTAATTAGCACTTTTAATTTGCCACACACATGATACGATTGCCAATTTCACTAGCAACCATCTCATTTAACTTGGCAGCAATATTTGGTGTTCACATTAGTGTGAAGTGACTTATATATTGAGAATCATTTGTAGCTAAATTTATAACCCTTGGAGGATGCTGTAAAAAAAAAAAAAAAAAAAAGACAATACCACATAAACAGCAAATCAACATATGATTAATCGATCTGAAAAAAAAAAATTCTTTACATTCAGTAGGTTTCCTCAGACTTTCCCCCAAAATCACTGGTTCAATCAGTGCTGCTGTATCAAACTGGTTGGGAAAATCAAACAAACAGAATGTTTTGAAACCACCACTTTTTGAACTTTCGAGGAAATCAACCTACCAATGGTTAACTTTAGGAGAACGCATCAAACTATACACAGCAGATTTAAACAAGTGTGTCTCACGGGGATAAACAGAGAGACTCTAGATGTACTGCGTCCCAATGGATGGACTGGTATGAGATTTTTTCTATATGTCTGGGGAGGATTAGGCTCCCTTGAGTCTAGCATATCCCCTTGATGCTTTGCTTTAGAGTATAAACCATTAAGTCTTGCTACCCAGTAACAGAGAATTTTTGACCTTGTAGCAGTTGGAAGAAAAACATTTTCAATTTCTGCCAGAATTGCACCTACTATGACATATTGCACGTCATATATTCAAATGCTGCCAGATGCCAGAGAACTGTTATTAAAACTGTGAATGCTTTAATAAAGTTCACACTCAACTAATCTGAGTTTTTCTTTTAGCAGAGTAAATGTACTGCTAATGGTAAACACAGCTGTCCCCACAGAATTTTAACACAACGTCTAACGTGGTCACGTGGTCAAAGAACCGAAAACCTTTTACTTAACATTCTGTGGATCCTCTCAAGAGTCACGACTTTGTATTTTATGACCAGTTTTGAGTGAGGAGAAATCAGAAAATGATGACAAAGATTTTAGATTGGTTAAGCCTTTTTAAATACTTTTCCAAAGTTGACTTTCAACACATAAAAGCAACACAATTTTGTGACATTATTAATAAATAAATTCAGATTTATATAAAGAAAAATAAATGGATATTAGCAGATATTTAAGTAGTGAGTGCTTTTTTGGCATGAAATTTCTAGGGCTGTGTATTGCCAAGAATCTCGCGATATGATACGCATCATACGCATATATTGCGATACTGTAAGAAAGGCGATATATTGTGATTTCTTGTTTTTTTAGAAAGAGGATCTAATTTTAGAAAAAAAGTTGTTAAACTATTTAACAACTAGTGCATAGTCCATTTCATGAATGTCTGTTTGTTTTATATTTAATACTGTAGCTGCTTGCTTTAAAGCAGTCTAATGTATAAAGTGTTATTTAAATAAATGTGCCTTCACTGAAGTGCTATACAGAGCTGGTGCAAACATATCCACATCGCTATGATCAGATGCTTTCGTTCAGCTGTCACCGCTGTCATTTTTGTTGTGTGTTTATTTTGTTACGGAGAGGAAAACGTGCAGTACATATTACATATTCTGAGATAACGCTGACATCTAGCGGTTGGGTTTTATACAGTGTGTGGTTTAAACCGAACACAAACCCACAAATACTGGATGTGTTTTTGAGAATCGATACAGTATCGCCAAACATAATATCGCGATATTCACGTGTATCAATATTTTCTTACACCCCTAGAAATTTCACCCAATCTATTATGAAAATGCATTTAATAGATCCCATTGTGAACGATTAATCCATTAATCCTTCCAGTGAAAACGACAGACTTCTCTCTGGTGAGTCCGACAGACAGAATAAAGTCTCCGTCCTACTTTTGATTTCCGATAATCTGTTACACTCGCTTCTTCCGTTTCATTCCAACTTTAATGACCAAAATCAACATCAAGGGCCATTTTTAGGGCTGCCTCTGACAAAAGATTTTCCTAGTCCATTGGTATTCATTTATTTTAAGCCATTAGTCAAATATTCGCACATTTATGATATTTTTTTATTTTTATTACTTAAATCATATACTGTTGGGCTTCAGGGCTGTAAAAAAAGTAACTAACATTGCTAACATTGATCTGCATTAAAGAGAAATACTAAAAAAAAAAAATAAGCCTTTAAAATATAAATTAAGCATTCAGGCACACAGTGCATGGGAAAAAGTAATGATTAAGAACGTGTCGTAAAAAAACAAGCAAGGAGACAGTCTGAACATTTTAATAATTTATTAAAAAACTAGTGTTTTCTGAGTCAGTGTCGGCTGCAAAGATGAAGTTGACAATGCTGACTCATCATCTCCGCAGTATAGTGGACGTGCTTATAGAGATAAACGTATGTTAAGTTAAAAATGTCATGCATTAAGCACGGTACTAATTTAGCTTCCACACTCCGCACGAAGACTTGGATATGCACCAAATAATAGCACACATTTATCTAGATTTACGTTAGAGCGAGCAGCCATGTAAAGTGGTTAACATTAGGCTACTACTTAAAAGTTTCAAATGATAAGCCATGTTTGAGGTTGATGAATGATAGGTGAACGTTTGGATTTCCTGCCCGACATAATTACCACTTGGACTAGCCGTGTTAACAGTCTGTCCTTCATGGACTGCATGACTTTACCACTTCCTATGAAGATATTTTTTTTCTGCAACCAACCAATTAAAATTTGGTCGACTAAGCCTCTACTCATCGACTAACGTCTGGTAGACAATTGGGGGCAGCCCTAGCCATCTTATATAAAATATTATTTTATACATTTCTACACATTTATTCATTATATATATTTTATTTAGTTTTTTATCATTTAAATTTTGCTAATTTAGTGATGTAAACGAGATTAAACATTGCTGAATTTAAGGTGAACACATTTTACACAAAATGTAGCCAAATTATATAAAAAAAAAAATGCGTTTTTTGCATTGACAAAGCCATCTGCAGATTTTAGAACTGACTCAAGGCAGAGACAACACTGATGCTGATATACTCAAAATGGCCAAATGTTGGCGGATTAATGGGCTTGGCTTGCCACGTAGTATTAGAGTTAAGGATTTGGGAGGTGGGTTCAATCCAAAGTAGCAGTGACCTGAGAACTGTAGAATTACTGAAATCACAGTCCTCTATTTAGCCTGTAAGCAGAGCACATAACCACAGGCTGCAGCATGGTGAATCTCCCTCCAATAATTATACAACAAATCATTCTGGATGAACTGTGTTACTATATGGCCTGTTATAATCTGGCATGAAATCATGTCACAATCACAGCCTTCTCTTTAGGTATATTTGCCAAGCAAGGGTTCCAAGTCTTTCAGTCTCACTTACATCTCTGATGAAGGACTCTAGGGTAGCATAGGCGATAGCGATGCCGTCATGAGTGCTGGTGCCTCGACCCAGTTCATCCAGGATGACCAAGGAGCGGGACGTGGCATGAGCCAAAATATCTGATGCTTCCACAAGCTCCTCCATAAAGGTACTCCTGCCCCTTGAGATGTTGTCAGATGCGCCCATTCTGTCAGAACCAAAACCAGTGAAACTTAAATTAGTCTGTGAACAAGAATTAGCTTACTAGAAATGTGAATTCTGCCATAAATTACTCACCCTCATGTCAGCCCAAACCTGTATGACGTTCTTTCTTCTGTGGAACATGGAGGAAAAATTGGAGGACGCAAAAGAACCATTAAAGCGTCATTAAAGTGATACATATGACTCATGGTCATGTACTATATTCCAAATTGTCTTGCGTTATGCGTACCAAAATGCAAGTTGTATAAGGCACAATTTTAAGACCATACTCATGCTACTTTTTTGACAATTTTTGTCTTATTCACTTTTATTATATTGAAAATGTTGCCAGGTTGATCTTTATTTTTATTTTAATTTTTAATATATATATATATCACATTTTTAGTTACACAGAAGAAATGAAGTCATAAAGGTTTGGAACTTAAGGGTGAGTAAATGATTTGTAAATGACAGTATTTTTATTTTTGGCTGAACTATCCCTTTAACTCTGACCAAACCATTAGCGTTGTCACAACTGAAAATAATTTTAAACTAAAAGTAAGTTACAAATAGCATTCGAAACTGCAGTGTTGGAATGGTTCTTCCTTGTTCTCCAGCGGTTAAGCCTCATTACACAGGCCAGAGTCAGCATTAGGGATGATAAGACCAATTCATATCCACTAATGAGAGACAGATGATTATGAAAAGGACCTACAAATACTCTTAATCTTGCAATGTCTGGGAAAGTAATGACTACCCACTGTTTGAGTAAAAAAAAAAAAAAAAGGTTGGTAGCTGAGAACATTTTTCAAGGAGCTCGACAATCAAATATGAACCACCACACAGAGATCACATGTTTTAGGCAAATGCAGTGGCTCATTATATCATAAGATGCTGAGAGTGCAAGAAAAAGCTAACGTTGTTGATAAATCACCATGTAGAGGTGAACGAACCTCCAGGGTATGTTTGTACCTACTCTTAAACTGCTGTATTAAGCAGTGTTAATGTTTGGATTTTTCTTTTTCTAATGGTTAGTAGGAAAGCACAATGCAATGCAATGTAGAGTGATATGCTCAATAGTCACATCAGAGTTTGGGGTTACTAATTTGATCATTAATATACTTACAGTGGGTACGGAAAGTATTCAGACCCCCTTAAATTCTTCACTTTTTGTTATATTGCAGCCATTTGCTTAAATCATTTAAGTTTTTTTTTTTTTCTCATTAATGTACACACAGCACCCCATATCGACAGAAAAACACAGAATTGTTGACATTTTTGCAGATATAAGTATTCAGACCCATTGCTCAGTATTTAGTAGAAGCACCCTTTTGATCTAATACAGCCATGAGTCTTTTTGGGAAAGATGCAACAAGTTTTTCACACCTGGATTTGGGGATCCTCTGCCATTCCTCCTTCCAGATCCTCTCCAGTTCTGTCAGGTTGGATGGTAAACGTTGGTGTACAGCCATTTTTAGGTCTCTCCAGAGATGCTCGATTGGGTTTAAGTCAGGGCTCTGGCTGGGCCATTCAAGAACAGTCACGGAGTTGTTGTGAAGCCACTCCGTTATTTTAGCTGTGTGCTTAGGGTCATTGTCTTGTTGGAAGGTAAACCTTCGGCGCAGTCTGAGGTCCTGAGCACTCTGGAGAAGGTTTTCGTCCAGGATATTCCTGTACTTGGCCGCATTCATCTTTCCCTCGATTGCAACCAGTCGTCCTGTCCCTGCAGCTGAAAAACACCCCCACAGCATGATGCTGCCACCACCATGCTTCACTGTTGGGACTGTATTGGACAGGTGATGAGCAGTGCCTGGTTTTCTCCACACATACCGCTTAGAATTAAGGCCAAAAAGTTCTATCTTGGTCTCATCAGACCAGAGAATCTTATTTCGCACCATCTCGGAGTCCTTCAGGTGTTTTTTTTAGCAAACTCCATGCAGGCTTTCACGTGTCTTGCACTGAGGAGAGGCTTCCGTCGGGCCACTCTGCCATAAAGCCCCGACTGGTGGAGGACTGCAGTGATGGTTGACTTTCTACAACTTTCTCCCATCTCCCGACTGCATCTCTGGAGCTCAGCCACAGTGATCTTTGGGTTCTTCTTTACCTCTCTCACAAAGGCTCTTCTCCCCTGATAGCTCAGTTTGGCCGGACGGCCAGCTCTAGGAAGGGTTCTGGTCGTCCCAAACATCTTCGATTTAAGGATTATGGAGGCCACTGTGCTCTTCGGAAGCTTAAGTGCAGCAGAAATTTTTTTGTAACCTTGGCCAGATCTGTGCCTTGCCACAATTCTGTCTCTGAGCTCTTCAGGCAGTTCCTTTGACCTCATGATTCTCATTTGCTCTGACATGCACTGTGAGCTGTAAGGTCTTATATAGACAGGTGTGTGGCTTTCCTAATCAAGTCCAATCAGTATAATCAAACACAGCTGGACTCAAATGAAGGTATAGAACCATCTAAAGGATGATCAGAAGAAATGGACAGCACCCGAGTTAAACATATGAGTGTCAAAGCAAAGGGTCTGAATACTTAGGACCATGTGATATTTCAGTTTTTCTTTTTTAATAAATCTGAAAAAATGTCAACAATTCTGTGTTTTTCTGTCAATATGGGGTGCTGTGTGTACATTAACGAGGAAAAAAACGAACTTAAATAATTTTAGCAAATGGCTGCAATTTAACAAAGAGAGAAAAATTTAAGGGGGTCTGAATACTTTTCATACCCACTGTATATATTTACTTGTTTATTTAATTATTCACTTGCTTTGTTTTATTATCATGGGAAATAAGAATCCTTTTCTATCATTTTGTAAGAATAGGAATAGAATGGAATAGGTGATAAAGAAAAACATCACGTCGCATAGAAATATTTTACCCAAAATGCAAGCCCGTGGATATCACGCATGCAATTTGTCAACTTTGCACGAGAGTTATGTGGGTGAAGGAGTCTCAAACCACAGTCAATTATTCCCTAAAAGTGAAAGTGAAACTGAAAACTGAAACTCAAACATGACGAGAGCTAAATACCTCAATGCTGAAAACGGTATATAAACTATCTTTATTTAGTGGCTTAATATTTCTCTTGTGGACCATACATTAATGATAGTGGAAAAAAACAAAGAATCAATATTTCTTGTTAGTTTGGTTGTTTGAAGCTGCTTTTGATTTCCATAGATTACTGATTATTGTGCTGTGTTCAGACCTAAAAACTGTTATTAGGCCTATATAATTTTAGTAATATTATTACTATTATTAATAATAATTTGTAATTGTGCATTTAAATGTTTTGTTATTGTGCTATGGAAACATAAAATGCTGACGAACAACGATGCTAACTGTATATGAATAACGCATCTCTCTTATAACAAGCACTCGACAAGCACTCAATTTGTGAATAGATCACCTTGCAATTCAAATTTAATAACAATGACAACAACAACAATAATAATAATAACAATAAATTAATACATTAATGGGAAAACGAGCCAATTATTGTCTTGATATCGTCAAAGGCATCAGCCATTATCGTCAATACACGATACCATCATCTATTGGCATAACCCTTATGCAAAGACTCACTAAATCAGGCTATTTACAAAGACATTACGCAAAATATGAACCAATTAAAGTGCCGGCCATTATAGGTCATGTACAAAGATTCCCAGATCGCAGAATTATCCTTTGTTAACAGCTAATCTAAAAAACATTCCCATTATCCTGATAAGAGGGTTCATCCTACTTTCTTTTTTTTTTTTTCTTAAATGAACAAAACATCACAGAGAAGCTTTAGCTGGACTAATAGTGTAGCTCTTGGCTTCGCTTGAGAGAGAACGCAGATGGTATCTGTAGTCTGCTTTGCTGTGAGCCACAGGATGCAGTTTTCATTCTATTTGTTGCTTTCATATTTGTCTCTGTTTTCTTGTATTTTAACATCCAAACATTTTGACTACACACATTTCATTTTCATGCAGAGTTTTTGTCAACAGATTTCACTTAGGAATAGAACTTGAGCTGCAAAACTACATTTCCATTTTGAGTCAAGTGCAATTAGAATTTTTATCAGGGTATTGCAATCATGTTGATTTCTATAACAATCAGAATATAATTTTTAAAAAAAAAAATTTTTTACACAAATTATTTGATTCGGTTTCGTGATTCATGTGCTTAATATTAACACTTAATATTAAAACAATAACTGTTTTCTTGTAGAAACAATTCACAACTGGTCACGTAAGCAATAAGATGTTTCTGCAGTGAATCAGTCTGGCTGCCGGCAATCTCAGGCTGAACACAGCAATAAACACAATAAAAGTCAGACAGCACTATGAAAATATGATTTAGAGATTTTAGGTAACACATTTTTTCTTTATTACAAAAGATTTACCTTTTCACTTTAAAAAGGTTTCATTTAATGCTTCATGTATTTTTTTGCATTGCACTTAAAAAAAAAAGCAAAGGAAAAGAGCTTCCAAACCTTAAGTGCCACTTAATAAAAGTGTTCCATCAGTGGGGAAAAAAAGCCTGTCCGATCAAGGACTCACACAGATGCTCTGGACCTTGTAGACTTTTGCAGTTTAAATAGTCATCATGCGTGTATTATTACAAACATGACAATATTCTGCTTCTGTGCCTGAATAGTTCACACACAATGCGTTAATAATTGCAAAAAATAAATAATCATTTTGAGAATTTTGACACATTTTACAATAGACCCTTTTTACATTTCCGGGTTTCTTAGAAGCGGAAGTCGTCATAGTTTCTATTTGCACAAATAGCAAAAGCTATTGAAAAAAAACACTTGAAACACACTGATATATTGGATTTGATACAGGCATAGGATTTGTATCATGTAGTGTGTCATGTCATATAATGTACTTCATGTAATGAGATTTCACTCTGTACAAAACATCAAAAAGCAGTTCTTCTCTGCTGTGAAACAGATGTACGTTACATTTTTTGCACATCACTTTGGGTGTTCCTGCACACCCGGGAACCCTGCATCTTCCCTTTTTGTCACACATTATTTGCCAATGTGAGGTATTGTCGAAGACATCCTTGAAAAATACCCTTTATCACACAACGTTGCCTTGAGGCAATGAAAAGAAAAACTGTATTTCTGAACATGCAAAATAAAAAAAACTTTATAAAACCTGACAAAAGGCTTCTCTACACCTTCATACATACACACATACTGTATTTTTTTATGTACAGTCCATGTCATTTTAAAGTCACATTAGCCACAGGCCCCGCCCACAAATGTTAACAGACACTGCCGTTTTAACAGAACCGCCCTGAGCGAGTTCACAGCGAGTTTACACAGTCTGCCATTGCTGCACTGACGAGAATGTCTCCCAAGCGTTTTAGGTGTTCTGTAGCTGGATGGATTAATCCAAAGAAAATCGTCCCTCAACTCTACCGAAATTGGTTTATGTCTGTGCGAATCATTTCACACCGTACTGCTTTGTGAACAAATGTCAATACAAAGGGACAAGAGAAAGAGAGTTTATGGATAATATTTTTCATGCATTTTTGCACTGTTTTATTAAGCTCTTACAGTGATTTTTCTAGAGTGAAAATGGACGCTTCATATTTTGTGTGAAGTACAATAAACGTCATAAATCTCATCGGTAAACTGGCTTGTACTAATATAGTGGAAAAAAACAAGAAGACAATATAAGTTATAACCGTACTTATAGTTTCTGACATCTGGACTGAATCCTGACACTGGAGAACAGGCTCTTGAAGCTCCGCCCTCTTAGGCCGAGTGCAGCAGCACATTTGCATTTAAAGGGCACACACTGAAACAGAGCGTTTTCACTCACCCCCCAAAAGTGACAATTTTAACAATGCTATAAAAAATTATCTGTGGGGTATTTTGAGCTAAAACTTCACATACACACTCTGGGGACATCAGAGACTTTATTTTACATCTTCTAAAAGGGGGCATAATAGGTCCCCTTTAAAGAAACATGAACTAAACATAGGGCTTAAGAAAACTTTCCATTGCCTGAGGGCAACACTCTGCTGTAGAGGGTTAAATAAATCTTGAATTTAAAAATTAAATTCATCAAGTGAATATTAGTTTTGCACATTAGTATTTTTATATAAACAGATTTATTATATTTTATAACTATTCAAAAATACACTATGTAACTTTTTTGTTCAAAATTAACAAAATGTAAATAGTCAATACATCATCAATCCTTCTTCCAAAATGTGTCTTTATCTTACCTTGAATCATTATGGTAAGCCTGTAAGTGCTTATATTTTAGACCTGATGGGATGGTTTTCGCAGGAAATTGCGTACATACGTCTAACGCCAATGCGTTGGTGTGGGAGTGGCATAGGTTAGCTGTCACAACGAGAGAGAAAGTTTGACATGGAGCACGCTAAATCTCCAACCTCCGGGGAATCATCCGTTTAAAACAAAAAACAAAACGGCGACAAAGGAGAGTCTGCTGGCAAAAAGAGAACGAACACGACAGAGCTCATAATAAAACGAGAATCAATATTGGCTTGGCTTTTCAGAGATTGCCAAAACGTAGGGATTTTAAATGTTGTAAAAGTTTTTTTTTTGTTGTTGTTGTAAAAGAGTTTTTATTAATCAACAGGTTAGAAAGGTATTTTATTAAACAGATAGTTCAGTTTATTGTAAAGCATTCTGTATTGTTAAGGGTAATTTCATTATGGGTTCATCCAGTGCTGTGATGGAATTTATTTTCAGGGAAGTACCGTGTCTATTAATGGGTATAGCTACAGTAATGTCTTCAGCTAGTCAGCTTGAGATCCTTTCCATATAAATTGGTTATATCTCTTAAGTCTAGTAGTGAATGTTTTATGAGCAGTAAGACAATCAATCTCTCTCTCTCTTTCTCTCTCTCTCTCATCAAAAAACAATTTTTTAAAAATGCAACATTTGACTGCCAATCGTCATTAGTTTTGTAACGTCATTAATTTAAAATAAATAATAGTAATTCCAATTAGTCAAAACAATTGCACTAAAATATTGAATAATAAAATAAAAAATAAAATATTGCACATACATGATCAGATGACATTTTTGGATTTCCATGTGTTCACATTTGCCGCAAACCATATTCATCTGCACAGTCACGCAGAGCCAAAGCACAACCAAATCAATGTTCTTCCGCAAAATGCATGCAGTTTTGATTTTTAACAGAGCACTAAAAGTTACATAGTGTACCTTTAATTTTTATTATATATAATCTTTTTTAAAAAGTTAGAAGAAGTACAACCAACTTGCACTGTTAGAGTGTTCGCCATTAAAAAACTACCAACAATGTTGACATTTTAACAATGAAATTGAGATGTGATTGATCTTCTTTCTTGTGTTTATTTGCATGAATAATGAACATAAATATTTAGGTTAAATGCATGTATAAAGGAAAGTGTATCTATTATATCCATTTCACCATTTCAAGTTTCAAAATTCACCTTTTTGCCTTCACTTGTAAATTTTAAATTACTCTGCAGGATGACAAATTAAAACTTTAAAGGATTTTTTTAAAAATATTCCATAAAGTCTCTCAATTTATATAATTATCAAAGAACTGAAAAATGTCTCAAAACTGTTTTAAATGGAGTGGCATGTCACACAACAGGACATGTGCACTTTCTAAAGGTATTTCATGTCAACTACCCCACGAAAGTTTTAAAGTATGTCATAAATCTTGAAAATAAAAAGCCAAAATCGAGTCAAAGCAGCTGCAAGGGCTTTTGTGAAACTTTGAGGATGTAAACTCTTCTCCAACGTTCTACAATCCCATTACGCAAATGCAATAACCACTCAATGTTTCCGCTTCACCAGAGTGCAGTATAGGCCACTGAACCCTTCAAACTTAATTGGGAGCTGTTTGAACCTGATTTTGACCTGTTAATTGGAACAAACCAACATAACTCTGGGGAGCGAAGGCAATTATCTTCTGATGTGAACAGTGCCAGGACTGGGTTAATTAACAAGGCAGCACTTCACTGTTAGCGGTATGTACAGACTTAGACTGACAAGACAGTGTCAAAAAACACAACACTCTATATCACATTCCCTTCCTGCTGAACGGTCTCACAGCAATGCTTAAATAGCTTTAGGTATAGAGCAAAACTGTTTTCATTGCAAAATTAACTTTTTATATACATCAACATACACTTCTCTACAACACTGCTGGCTGTTATGAACATTTACAAAATCCTCAATAAATGAATTAATTCTACATCATTACTGGCCTCACTTGAAAAAGGCTAAAATCTCTGTTAGATATCAGGCATATTACTTGTCCAGCAAAAAGTGTAAAAACTGGCACAAGTCACATCTGAGTCTAATTAGTGAACTGCTGTGGATGTTGTTGATGTTGGTAGTCTAATGACTAGCACAGTCAGCAGAAATCAACCAACCCCTATAACAGTAAACAATGTTAATAAATCACATCAAAATGAAAGACAAAACAAGTAAAGAGGTGCTGGAAGTTCACTGAGGTTACTAAGAAATAAAAGCAAGACATGTTTAGTTAATATACTTGAAAAAAATCTATTTTTTTCAAAAATATCTTAATTTGTGTTCTGAAGATAACCGAAGGCCTTACGGGTGTGAAACGACATGGGGGTGTTTTCATTTTTGAGAATTTTAGGGTGAACTAACGCTTTAACAATTTGAACTGTTGTCATACGCAGTTGACAAAGGTCTTAAGGGTTTGGGGACTACATGAGGGTGAGTACTTAACAGAAATTTAATTTTTGGGTGAACTAACCCATTAATAATTTCATAAACTTCATCACTTTATGAGCCGAGCTAAAACAACAAGCTCAAAAACCGTTGAAATAAGTGAACATGGCAACACCGCGCTCTTTGAAGCAGACTTTACAAGCATAAACAAAACACGACGACTCCATCCACTGCTGAAAATAAGTATTTTGTCATTGTAATATTACTTTGGTGACAATAACAGACCCCAAACACACAAGATTCCAGAACATTGCTATGGTTTCCAAGTTGCCAATCATCTGAGTTTCAAGAGTTGTGTTCCATACATACATGTAACGATAATTTAGTGGATTCACGGCAGTATTTACAGTGGGGAAAATAATTATTTGATCCCCTGCTAATTTTGTAAGTTTGACCACTTACAAAAAAAATGAAGGGTCTATCATTTTTATGGTAGGTTTATTTTAACAGATAGAGACAGAATATCAACAAAAAAATCCAGAAAAAACACATTATATAAATGTTATAAACTGACTTGCATTTCAGTGAGTCAAATAAGTATTTGATCCCCTACCAACCAGCAAGAATTCTGGCTCCCACAGATTGGTTATGTGCCCAGTTGGAACACAGATTAGTCGTGTCACTTTAAGAAAGTACTCCTAATGTCATCTTGTTATGAGTATAAAAGAAACCAGTCCACACAATCTGTATCTTCCATTCCAACCTCTCCACCTCCATGGGCAAGACCAAAGAGCTGTCAAAGGACTTCAGGGACAAGATTGTAGACCTGCACATGGCTGGAATGGGCTACAAGACCATGAGCAAGAAGCTTGGTGAGAAGGACACAACTGTTGGTGCGATTATTCGGAAATGGAAGAAATACAAAATATCCATCAATTGCCCTCTGTCTGGTGCTCCATGCAAGATCTCGCCTTATGAGGAAAGGATGGTCATGAGAAAGGTGAGGGATCAGCCCAGAACTTCACAGGAGGAGCTTGTTAATGATTTCAAGGCAGTTGGGACCACAGTCAACAAGCAAACCATTGGTAACACACTACGTCACAATGGATTGAATCCTGCAGTGCCCGCATGGTCCCCCTGCTCAAGAAGGCACATGTACAGGCCCGTCTGAACATCTAAATGATTCAGAGAAGGCTTGGGAGAAAATGCTGTGGTCACATGAGACCAAAATTTAGCTATTTGGCATCAACTCGACTCGCTGTGTTTGGAGGGAGAGAAATCCTGATTATGACCGCAAAAACATCATCCCTACAGTCAAGCATGGAGGTGTAAACAATATGCTTTGGGGCTGTTTCTCTGCTATGGGTACAGGGTGACATCACCGCACTGAGGGAAGTTACCTGACATATATGCCGTCTACAATGCCCACCGGCCAAGTACTGTAAAATTGTGGACAAGAACCTCCTTCCCTCAGCCAAAACACTGAAGATGGGTCATGGATGGGTCTTCCAGCATGACAATGACCAAAAACATTCCGCCAAGGCAACAAAGGAGTGGCTCAAGAAGAAGTACATTAAGGTCATGGAGTGGCCTAGCTACAATCTGTGGAGTGAGCTAAAACTTTGAGTTGCCAAGTGATAGCCAAGAAACCTTAAGGATTTATAGAGGATCTGTAAAGAGGAGTGGACCAAAATCCCTCCTGAGATGTGTGCAAACCTAGTGATCAACTACAAGAAACATCTTACCTCTGTGCTTGCCAAAATGGGTTTCTCCACCAAGTTTTGCTTGGGGATCAAATACTTATTTGACTCACTGAAATGCAAACCAATTTATAACCTTTGTACAGTGTATTTTATGGATTTTTTGCTTGATATTCTGTCTCTATCCCTTAAAATAAACCTACTACAAAAATGATAGACTCCTCATTTCTTTGTAAGTGGTCAAACTTACAAAATCAGCAGGGGATCAAATAATTATTTTCCCCACTGTAAATGCGGTTGTCACTCCTGAAACTTTACAATGTGTACGTGGTCTAGTATAACTGTTATAAGATGTGGCATAAGGTCTGAATAGGTTTGACTCCTGCCTCTGTAATCTGCGGTTACCGGGGTTTTGTGAAAAGACTAGTGGGCATGGTTTCACCCGTTCAATTCTGGATCATTCAAGCACAAACCCTGAAGTCTGCTCAGCCTCTGAGGTGTTGTCATGGTCACTAAAGTTCAGCTTTGTGCTGTCAAACATAACTTCCTCTCTAATGGCCAGAAAACAAAAGGAACACTATCTCAGTGAGAGCTGATTTTTCCATGGGTTTAAGCAGATGGATGGGCCCCTGTTCCTTTGGAGAAAGACCCATCTACATAATCTCAGAAATACCCCATTATGGCATATAGGGGGAGGCTGTGATAAATCTCCTATGAAAGTGATCTTTGTTCTTTAGGAAAGAAAGCTGAAAAAAAAAAAAACTGCAATAAAGATGATAGAGAATAAAAGATCTAGAAACTTCTTTTCATAAGATAATATGCAATTAAAAGCTCTCAGATGCATTTTGTGACAACTAGAGGAAATTATATGCATTACACTAACTGTGAGTGTGAGGCCTGTCACAACTACAATAATCTCTTCTCAACAATTGTTGAAAGGCCACAGAGAGAAAGGTGGCATTTGGCAGGTGGAAGTTACCTGACATATATGCCGTCTACAATGCCCATTGACACCTCTCTGGCAGGAACAAAAGATCCCAGCTGTGCCATGATGGTCACCAGGGCAACCTGACGAATGTAAGAGCTCTTGCCACCCATGTTGGGCCCAGTGATGATCATGGCTCGCTTGCCATCCCCCTAAAGACAGGAAAGGTAATCAGATGAATATTTGTCCAAGATTACAATAAAGATTCTCAAGGAAGTGACTGATTGGTGGCTGATTGCTTGAGTATCAGAGTTAAAGAGGGAGGGAGCACAAAGGTCATCTCAATTGTCTGGACAGAAAACACTGAGGAGACACAGCTCATTCATTATGAAACATATGACCAGCAAAAATCTATTTATAATAGAATATAAAAAAGGTCAGAGACAGGAGCATAGATACACTACCTTTCAAAAGATTGGGATCAGTAAAGGATATATATTTTTTAAAGAAATTAATACTTTTATTCAGCAGAAAGGCATTAAATAGATCAGAAGTGACAGTAAAGACATTGATAATGTTACAAAAGTTTACTATTTCATATAAATGCTGTTAATTTGAAGAAAGAATACAAAAGAAATGTTTCATAAAAAAGTTGTTGTTTGGATTTAAATAGGCCAATGCTTAAGAGTCTATAATTGGACCATTATTGCAGTAATTATTGTGTTTCTAGCATATTATATGTTTGGCAACTCACTAGAATGCATATGGACTAATGCGTACAATTAGTCCAAAATGCAGCTGCCAGAGTTCTTACCAGGTCAAGAAAATATGATCATTTAACACCAATTTTATCAGCTCTTCACTGGTTACCTATTATAAAGACCTATTATATTATACGATTATAAAGTACTGCTAATTACCTATAAGGCTCTAAATAGTTTAGCTCCAGTGTACTTAACTGATCTTCTATCACCCTACAATCCTTCACGCTCTTTAAGATCCCAAAACTCTGGACTTCTGGTTGTACCTAGGATAGCTAATTCCTCTAAAGGAGGGAGAGCATTTTCACATTTGGCTCCTAAACTCTGGAATAGCCTTCCTGATAATGTTCGGAGCTCAGACTCAATCTCCCAGTTTAAATCTAGATTAAAGACGCATCTCTTTAGCCAAGCATTCGCATAATGCATCTCATTTTAGATCTATTACACATGACTATCTTTGTTTAATGTTATGAACAGCAGCTACGCTAATTATTCTCCATTTGCTTTTCCATTTTTCCATTGACTAGAGAGTACATCAGCTTCAGTTTGGATCCAGCCTCTTAAGAAGACCTCAGATGACCATCACCTGTGAATAGACGGCGCCAACTTCTTGCGAGGACTTCAGAAGATGGATCAACATGCACATTCCCAAATTCCTATATATCCTAATTATTGTTAATATGCCATTCATTTTTCCAGGAGCTCATTGCTTCTACCTTCAATTAAATTGCTAACAGTGACTGTTAATAAATTGCCTAAATTATTACATTATTAGCTAATTGCATTTTCTAAATTGTAATGTTGACATGCATTTTCTGTAAAGCTGCTTTGAAACGATATGTATTGTGAAAAGCGCTATACAAATAATTGTGAATTGAATTGAATATGGGGAACGCCCTCGCGTGACAGATGTCTGAAGCAATAATCGAATCACGCCAATCCTATTGGCTGGCGACAGCCTATGACGTCATACTAGTGCGACCAGACAGTATATAAGGGGCGCCAAGAAAACATGTCATCCTCTTTTCGTCTTCAGTGACTGTTTTGTCTGTTGCGATTGTTTAAAGGCAAGATCCTGTTTGATCATGTCTGAGAAGTGTTTCAAGCATTGTGCTGATCCGAGTCCAAGATATCTGACACCGGATGACACACACAACTTGTGCGTTCACTGCCCGGGTGAGAAGCATGCGCGTTCAGTTCTCGAGGGATCTGTTTGCGTTCATTGCCTATGCGGAAGAGGGAAGAGGGACAGGCATCTGCACCTGGCGGCTCGGATCCTTCTCGTGCTGAGGCCTAGAGGAAACTAAAGTCATGGGGCTCGCCGGTGGAGCTCGCCGAAAAGTTTGAGAAAAGTGTTTCTCTTTCTCGCGATTCTGCAGCTCACAAATGCGATCTGCTCAGATAGGATGCCATTTCTCTGGCATCCTCTGGTTCAGCAGACAGTGCTCTTTTGGCTTCAAGCCACACTGAAGAGCAGACGATGGTTGTTGAGGGCAGTGAGAGTATTTCATCTGTGCCCGCGTATGTTGAGTTGTTGGACGTTATGGAGCGCGCCTCGGGCAGATTAAAGCTGCCGTGGGCACGCACTCTGTAAGAGGCGGTTCTTGAGAGGCTAGACGAACGCTTTCTTTATGGCCATTCTCCTCCAGCTCCT
Source organism: Elopichthys bambusa (assembly GCA_037101425.1). Classification (NCBI taxonomy): domain Eukaryota; kingdom Metazoa; phylum Chordata; class Actinopteri; order Cypriniformes; family Xenocyprididae; genus Elopichthys; species Elopichthys bambusa. Next base: position 14,074,926 of record CM074434.1, read on the forward strand.
CCATTCTGAAATCGAGAAGGCATTGAAAAACCCTTATTCGGCCCATATTCATTGGTTTGGGCATGCAAATTATGCCAATGTCGAGGGGAGACGTGAGCATGGATATGTGGTGATGCCCCCTCTCAATGAGACGTTTGCGAACTCTCGTTGGTGGTGGAGCGTCATCTTTGAAAGCTCCGCCGCTGCCTACTACACCACTAAAAACAATGTCTGAAAGACATTGGGGTTTGGGGTTGGGGTTGACTTTTGTTGGGGTTGACTTTTGTCCCCCTGTTAAGTGACTGGCCAGAGTCCTCTCGGTCCTCTGGCCATTCTCCCTTAAAGGAATCCCTTCTTTTGAAGCTGTTGGTTCCAAGCCTTTGAGCGGTCTTGGCAGGCCTTCACTCTGTGGAGACCTCTTTAAGGCTTTTTTAGCTTGGGCAGTGGCTGTAGGGAGTTATGTCACTGACAGCCTGTGACCAGGGGTTGAGTGTTTTAGCTCTCTTCTCAGCCATTTTGGCATGCACTCCCCTCAGCATGGTGGCGTGGGTATTTCGTTCCCCATATGCATTCTAGGACGCAGTGCGAGTTCCCTTTCGGAAGGGAACCAGGGTTACAGTCATAACCCGAGACGTTCTTCTAACCCTAATTGATGGAGTCAATGGCCATATTGAGACACATCATGGCCATATTCCAAGATTCATCAGGCTCAAATTGTGAAAGAATGGTTGGGAGGGAGCAGGAAGAATTATTTGCACATTAATTATTGAAAGTCTTTGGGATGTGCTAGAGTAGACTTTACAGAGTGCTTGACTCTTGCATTATCAGTACAAGATCTTCACCAAAAATTGATGCACCTTTTGATGGAAATTTATTAACAGTCATTTCCATCGAGAAGTGCATTATTTTTTGGTCAAAAACTTATACTGACAATGCAAGAGTCGAGCACTCTGTAAAGTCTATTCCAGCACATCCCAAAGACTTTCAATGAATTGAAAGGGGCTCTATGTAAGTTTTTGACTGTACTAAAGCATAAAAATACCATAATATGTTTGCAGATATTTATTAAACATGCTCAGTTCACATACTCGTTTCTCTGAAAACCAGTGCTACAGCCAGTTATTTTACTTTAAAATTACCGTTCCAATTGCAGCCATGGAAGCCAGTGAACAAATTGGGTCAGAGATCGCAGATTCTACCCGACCTAAAAAGCCTCAGCATCCATCTAAAAATCTCTACGAACGGGAGCATATTAAAACGCGATATCAACTCATCATAAATCAATAAATCAACTAATTATCTTACAGTGTGTAAGTCACCTCGCCTTCCAATGTCGCTCCTGTCGCATGTCTTCAAACTGGCAACCCGCGAGAGAGTCAATCCTGAGGAGAAGGGGGCAGGGCGAACAATATTTTGAATTTGAACTGCAGTACCCATTTCAACCATTAGCTGTCATTCTTACATAAAGCCCCTTTAAGGTCTGGATTTGTGTGAAAATGATTCTCCGTGCTCCCTCCCAACTATTCTTTCACAATTTGAGCCTGAAGAATCTTGACATTGTCATCCTGGAATATGGCCATGATGTTTGAACTAATTGTTATATACTTGCACTAGCATATTGTGTATGACAATTAAGTTCAAACTTTGACCTGTGGAGGGCAGTAATACACTTTGCAGCGTCTACACTGCCGGAATTCTAATAGAGAAGAAGAAGAGAGCTAGTTCAAGATAAGCATCTATGGTTAAAATGTATATAATTTTTTATTTTTTTTAGAAAATGACTGATCATATCGCTAGATAAGACCCTTATTCCTCGTCTGGTATCGTTTAAAGCCCTTTGAAGCTGCACTGAAACTGTAATTTTGACCTTCAACCGTTTGGGGCCAATTGAAGTCCACTATAAGGAGAATAATCCTGGAATGTTTTCATCAAAAACCTTAATTTATTTTCGACTGAAGAAAGAAGGACATGGACATCTTGGATGACATGGGAGTGAGTAAATTATCAGGAAATTTTTATTTGAAAGTGGACTAATTCTTTAATGCCTGGTTCAGACTACACGTTTTCAGCCCGATTTTGGCACAATCTGCTTGACGTATGGTGTGGGGATTCGTAAATAACAATGGGCGTCAGGATGCAAGATTCAATCGTTTTGTCTTGTAAGTGTGTCATAGTGGACGACAACCGATGCAGAGTCTGTGACGCTTCACGATGTCACAACAGCAAGACAAGCATGTTTAATTTTTTTTTCGGTTGTTTACGACAAGTTCCATCACATCTGACACTGACACTGACCAATAGGAGCACAGAAGCACCTTCGTACATGCTTTCAAACTAGCTGTTCTTTTTGACAGTCCATACTGTTCTCTTTATGCATAACAAAGCAAAACACTCCATTCAATAGCCATTGTTTGTTTACGCTTACGGCACCTTTTGTCAGTCGATAGTCCTGCCTTTCTCGACGACAGCAAGCACATCATTAAAGATGGCAAGCGATGAATGGCTGGGTAGCAACATGTAGTCAGAATTCAGAAGGATCATGTGACACTGTGACACTTCTGTGACAAGAATAAATTACATTTTATTTATATTATATTAGAAAAGAGTTATTTTAAATTGTGATAATATTTCACAATATTGCTGTTTTTGCTTTTTTTTTTTTAATCAAATAAATGCAGCCTTGGTGAGCATTTCAAAAACATTAAAATCTTACCGACCCCAAACTTTTGAACAATAATGTATACTACAAACATACACAAATAAATGGGCATAACTATAATTAATGTGATAAATTAGAACTACACTTGTGGTTACTCTGCTACATCATATTTGCACTAAAAATCACCTTGACACCAGATGGTTAAAAGTCATTGCAAAAATGCCTCAGATTAGCTCTAACATAATTTGTTTGCAGACACCACTTGGTTATAGTTTTCAATGATATTCAGACATTTTTATAAGTGCCCAAATTTTGAGTGACAATTAATGTCTGTTGAAGGGTTTTAAGAAAAAATGTCTTGAGTGAATGGACATATGACAAGTAATGTGAAGAAAACTACAGTGTCCCAGTAAGACGGCTTTATTATTAAAGCCTGACTCATGCTTTGAATGGAAGCCCAATGATTGGGTGGGTGGAAAGAGAGAAAGCAAGAAATGACAAAGGTATTAAAAAACATATGCTAATCGGCATGGCAGAGTGGGTGGCCGATACAAAAGGTTTGGCTGCTGGTTCAATAGCATTTTCCTACAGGTGAAGTAAAAATGATTACACTGCAGTGAAAGACTTTGGCTTGAACACAGATTCCATCACTATTATTTTAAAGATGAAATTAAATGCCAGAATAATAATCAAGTTCAATAAAATCTATAAGATCTAATGGCCCCAAAGGAGTGAAAAGGAGTTGAAAAGGAGTTGTTAATGAGAATGTGGGGGAACAGATATTAATATAACTCATGAATATGGATCTAAGGTGAAGTGTGCAATTTCTGCACCACTAGTGGCATGAAACAGAATTGGAGAGTAAATGATTATTTTGAGTTGGGCTGTTTCGGTGAATCACTTTATCCAGTTTACAAAACCAGTGTGAATGAACCAGACTGATTTCTCAAGATTAGCAGTTTACATCTTGCTGGACAGAAAGATCTATCAGTGAATAACAACTTAAAGGGTTAGTTTACCCAATTCTGTCATTAATTAACCACCCTCATGTTGTTCCACATATAAACCTTGATCAGCAAACATACACAGAAGCTTAACTGAACCTGAATGACGCACAAGATCAAACCTCTTTTGGAAGCTCAAACGTGCTGCTTAACCAATGAGGCTCATTCTCGTGTGTTACTCAGCACGTTTGAGCTTCCGGAAGAGGTTTGATCTTGTGCGTTATTTATGTTAGGCTAAATTTAATCTGTTCATCATATAAAGTGATCGTGTCTCTTTGAAAAATTTGGACTAACCCGCTCAATTCATATGGATGAGTTTTACGTTCTCTTTATGAACTTTTTGAAATGTCAAAGTGGTAGTTGTGTTGCTGTCTATGGAGGGATAGAATGCTGTCAGATATTTATCAAAAAGATCTTTATTTGTGTTCCAAAGATGAACGAAGGTCTTACGGGTTTGGAAAGACATGAGGATGAGTAATTAATGACAGAATTTTCAGTTTTGAGTGAACTAACCCTTTAAATTTCAGCTATGAGAGGTAGGAATTGATCAATAATTAAAACAGATTGTGTGACAACAAGCACATTATTTAAAAACATTTCCTTTAGTGAGGTTTGAAGACACATGAGGGTGTGCAAATGAATTCTCATTTTGGGTCAACTAATCCATTAAAATGCAATAGTACTAGTACTCAAAGAAAAAAAAAAAACTCAATGGATGTTTTCACCTGTAAGTGAGTGTCATTGGGGACATATTGATCCTGATCTCCCATCAGCGAGGTGATGACCGGATGCTTGCCGGCTGTGATCAAAATCTGACTTTTATCTTCAAGAATCTCAGGCCTATGTTTAGGACATGCAAAAAAAGATACATTAAACACACACACACACATACAAAAAAAACAGAGTGCTCACATATTTAGATAAGCTGACACAAAAATTCAAGAATGAATTCGCCAACATAAAGTTTTGCGAACACCGTTTTGGCACGACACCTTACATATAAGAGTTTGAATTTATGGTATCAGCTCAACATACTTTTGAAAAGTCTAGAGGGAGAGGAAAAGCTCTGGTGCTCTGCAGAACAGGCGGGAGGGGGAGGCGGTAAGGAGCAGAGGGGGAGTAGTTGGCGGAAACCTCTGCTTTCAAAGTCAAATCCACTCCCCCACACAGACTGTCAGAGGGATATGGAGTGGGCTCTATACTGCATGGGGGTGGGATTCATCCTACTGTTGGACTCAATTCGGGCCAGGGAGAGACGGAGATGTGGGGGCTCCTGGGTCCCCTTACTTTCACTCATCTATGAAAGCTTATGTAAGATGCTTTATGCGCATCTCACAAAACACAAAAGAGAAATAGAACTTCTTTGTAGATGCTCGGAAATGATTGATTTTATTGCACTGTGGTGTGCCAAAAAAAGATTGAAAATCTGGGAAAAGTCCCCACACTTGCTCCCAGAACTACACATATGTGACTTTTGAATGTCAAAAAGAAGAGAAGACTTGGAAACAAAGTTTAATATATTTAATTTGGCGAACTGGGCAATTTATGAGGGAATATGCGTGCTTGTGCATATGATTAGGTTTGAAATATGAGAGAGGACAGGAAGTCAGCAGAGAATATGGGGATAAAAAGCCAACTTCATTACCACACCTGCAGTAATTATTTTCTTTAGCAACCTGGGCCAATGAGAAGAGGCAGTCCATGGTTGCTAGGTGACACACTGCTTTCCTCAGGATGTAGTAATGGTCCCCAAATAGCCTGCATGGCAAAAAAGATAGAAGGCTATTGAGAAAGAGAGAACGAGCACTGTTGGGTCAGAAAGTGAAAGACAAAACACGTTTTATATGATTCAGTTACTACTGCAGCTTCCTGATCTGTAAGTTGACACTGAAACAAATTGCTGAAAGCATCTCAGACAATCAAAAGGGCTGCTATAAAAAGGATTTTTATCATATTTCAAAGTTACATACTGAAGGAAACTGATCCACTCGTGATTGCAGTCAATAACCAGCTGCTCACGTAGTTGCTGCAGGCGCCGATGTTTCTCCACAATAAATGGAGTGTGATAGCGGCCAACAACCTTAGTGCTGTGGATAAAAAGCACATGTTTAAATGCTAAAATTGGTTTGTATCCAACCTACTTTTCAATGTAGAAGAAAGCTATTCCCAGTTAATGTGCAGGACTTCTGATTCATTAGCCACTATAGATAAATAACTACAAGAATAAAGTGCAGTAAAATGTAAAATCACTAACAACAAATACCAGTTTGCAATATCAAATATGGTTAAATAACTGGAACCGGCTACTTTGAAATACAAATTATATGGGAGAGAACACTTGGTAGATGCTCTCTTAAAAGGTAGTACATAGGTAAGATGATGGATTTTCAGAGACAAAGTGATCCAATTTCTCAACAATGGTGCCTACCTGTTGATTTTGACCCAGTCTGATGGGACTATGGATGACATACTGTTCTTTACTTCAATGAGAAACTAAGAAAGAAAAAGAGACAAATCATTGTAGACTGTCTGAAAAATGTTGTTGGATTTTACTATGGTGAAGACCAGATACTCATTATTAAAGGCTGAAAATTATTTCAGTTAAAAAAATATAATTTTATAAACTTAATTTTTTATGCAACATGGACACTGTATTTATCACATTACATAGTACCCTTTACATTACAAAAAACAAATAATTTCCACCAAAAATAAGGTGCTATCCTCTCAAAAATCGAAAATTTCCAAAAATGAAAATTGTTTATTTTACATAATTTACTCACCCTCATGTCATTCCAATCCTGTATGATTTCTCTTGTGGAACATCATAGAAGATATTCTGAGAAATGTCTCAAGAGTTTGTTTGTTTTCTGTCCATACTATGCAAGTCAATGGTCACCAAAACTGTTACCAACATTCTTCAAAATATCTTCTTTTGGGTCCAGAAAGAAAAGAGAAAATCATACAGGTTTGAAACAACATGAGCGTAAGTAGAATTTTAATTTTTTTGGGTGGAATATACCATTAAAGTCCCCCATATTCTTATGGTCTCATTTGTTTGTCTTAATGATGGTTATAGTCAGATCAGTTCTGTAGTTATGTACTGAATGCATATTGCATAAAAAAAATAAAAATAAAAAAAATCCGGCAAGATTTCTAGGAGTACACTGGGAAAACATACAAACATTTCCTCTGTTTTCTGTACAACACTGCTGTTATTCTAGTGAGTTTTTTTTCACACACCAGTCTATTATTATGGTATCAACTCCCAAATCCGTCCCTACATGGCACATAAAATGAAACTGTGGTTGGCCGCCTGCGTCAGTCATACAGTCTCTTGTGGTTCTAGGCCAGAATGTGATGACAAGTGGACCAGATTGTATGCTGATATTCAAAAGCATAGCAATGCTAGACTCGGCCATAGATGGAGAAAGTGGTATGGCCGGGGTCTATACTCTTAGGTGGAAAAACTGTTTATTCATGAGGGAATGGCAACAGTGAGCAGATGGAGAAACAGATGTGGAGCTGCATACAAACTGAAACATTTCAGACAATGTCCTTGTAGTTGTCATCTTCTAGTAAGGCAGTATTCAACAGTATATCTACAATGAGTAAAATAGCTTTTGCAAGGTTGTATGTAATGTAGAAAAGGTAGTAACTGTAAACAACTGATAATGAGACCATTGTGTCTTCTAATTTATCATACAATATTTAAAAAAATGTAACAGGTAACAAGGTTGAATTTCAACATTTAGCGCTACAGAGCGCTTTTTCAAAACGCTAATAGGTGTAGCTTAATGAAGCTATGAATGAGCGTTGGGAGTTGTAGTCTTCACCTCCACAGCCGATGGAAAGCAATCTGACGGAACTCAGGCAGAAATCGTGTTCATGGGTAAGCTAATGTATTAAAGTTTTATTAAAATTACTGTGGTATGAAGCAGGGCGGGGCCAAAACACAATTTACATTGCTGTTTTTATTATGCTTATATGCCGCAGTCGGCCGCTAGTGCCGCTCTTTTCATTTGATGTTCATTTTACGATTAAATTTATGTTTAACATCCAAGCTCCTTCTTCCCTGAACTTCAACTTTGTTACAGTTACTGTACATTTGATCACTTGAATTCACACTATTTTAATTCTTTCTAATAAAACATCCACAAGTGCTAAATTACTATTCATACAGTTCACTTTATTTGATGAATTAAAATTGTGGGGTAACACAACGTTGTTTTACTTGGTCAAAACAATCATACTAAATACGTTTGAGTGTGTTGAAAATTATGTTATAACGGTACTCTGTGTGTTCGCTCGGTGGCTGGTACGAGACACTGCAGTAAGCTAATAAATGAATAAATAAATAAATTATACTATATAAAAATAAATTAATAAATGCTGGATACTTGTGTTGCTAAATGGCATGCAAATAATTTTAAAATATAGTGTATGGTGGAGAAAATGCTGTATTACTGTTACTACAAATAAAGCTCTTTCTGATTATGCAATGTTAGCCACTTGACAAAATTGTGTCTCAGGGGCATGGTACAAACGTTATTCGCGGTAAATCAAGATTCAAACAGACTAACCGTGTTGAACTATATAACAATGGTTAGTTTTCTGTTGATAAAGGTATCCAAACAGTTGCTCACCTGTCTAATAAAAAGTATAATATATTAAAGCCTTTTTGGTGTTTCTATGGTTTCTACAAAAGTAAAACGGAAATCGAGGGTAACGCTGATATGAAGTCACTGACAGGCAACGCAATGACACAGGCCATTATACTGGTTAAAATAGCTGATTTCTCTGTATTTAAACATTGTTGGAATCATTTGGGATAATCCAAGTACCTAAGTCAACAAAATATATAACGTTGTTTTAGTGGTTTTTGAATATTTTAATCCAAAAATCTTATTGTGCCTATAAAGAAAATGCTTGTTTTATATTTTTTTCTTAAAATAACTTAAGTAACAGGGTTAACAGTTGAAATGTGTGCACTTTGTGGAAATTCTGCCTCTAATGCAAAATAAAGTGTAGCATATTCGTGGAATGCATTAGGTGTTAAAATGCTCAGTTCTTGAAGCTCGTTTAAAAGACAGGAGTTAAAAAGATGATGAGATGGAGATCCTTGATGCTATTACCTGCTGGCCAGACACTGTTGTATAATCCAAAGATGGGTTTTTTACCACCAGCCGAACCTCTCGCCGGTGTTCCATTATGTCTGATAGGACACTCTGGATCTCCTCTTTTCTTTTCTGGATCACTGGGAAGTCAGTCAGATCCACAAACATTTCTGTCTTATTACCCATCCTAAAAGGATACATTTCAGAGATATCTAATCAGAAAAGCTACATACAGAATAAAAACATTTTTGCATCAGATTCTTTGCTTTATGTATTGCATGTACAGTATTTGGATTTGGAAAAAAACACAGGTAAAGGTGAATATTCTTAAAGTTGTCAAAAGATTTAACATACTTTGTGGCCTTCTCATCCAGTACTTTCAAGAAGTTGTGGGCAGGGCTTAGAAGCTGAGGTGTATCCAGTAGGAGGTTCTTTAGAAGGGCAGAGCTGAGCTGTGATTGGATGGCAGGCATTAGGGCTTGAAGCTCAGTGCTCAGACGAGAGAGAGTGCTGGTGATGAGGTAAAATTCCTGAGTAGAGCACTGACAAGACACAGAAATGACAAAAACACAGGAAAACTTGCATGTAGAGTCTCATTCTACTTCTCATGAAGGGGTCATATCAAAAATTATGATGCCATTTTCCTCCAGGATCAATTAACAGCCTCTTTGTAAACTCTTCATAACACTGTGACAGGTTTAGAAAACAATTATTGTAAACACGGTCTTGTGTGCAAGTGTTTAAATGCTTTTAAATTTGTACAGAACGAGTCATTTTTGCAGATTAGTTTCAATGAATGGTGCGTTTGGACTGAAAAATGACAAGTTAATATGAAAGTTACAACGCTTATTTCAAATGATTACATTTCAGATTTGATTTTATGACATGACTCATTGAAAGCCTAACAGCACTTTAAATGATATAGAATATTCTTCAAGATATAAACTCCTCAAAGACTGTGAATAATGAACAAATTCCCTTCATTTTGCTTTACTTCATTAATAATGAACCAAAAAACCCTAAAACTATTGATTACCAGAAGAAATAATAATGCTTAGTCGCAACTTACTACTGGGCATCATTAATCATTATACGTCAAACACAATGGCTCATGTGTATGCAATCTGTAATTTCCATATTTTGATGACAGTAAGCACCAAGGAGCCAATTAAATCTCTGCTTGATCTTGTGTATGTTTATAAACATCAAGCCCATTTCCCAAAGGCTTAACGTTAGTCATTCCTACTAAACATTATACACTATAATAAGGCAATGCATATCCACTCTCCTTGCTCATTAAAAAAGTGTGAAAGTCCCCCGTAGATCTATGCAAACACTCTCTGACCCTTATTACTGTACATACATTTAATTTATGACGGAAATGCTACTTTGACAGTCTATCACTGGTAAAAAAAGATGCATAAAATCAACAGGGAACTACAAAAAAAAAACGCATAAATACTGAGAAATACTGTTTTTTTTTTTGTTTTGTTTTTTAGGTTCAATATTAAGTCTCATCCTTGATATTTAATGATTTTAATCTACCAACAATAAAGTTTTTGTACAAAACTACATTTAGACCTTTAACGCTGGACATTTTGTTTCATAAATTCTAAATTTTGTTTTTGATGAATGTGCGTTTATAAAAATGAAGGACAATGAAATGACAGAAACAGGCAGGTGAGGTAGGGTTATTGAGGACATTCTGTCTCTCCACACATGCTACAAAACAATAATCATTCCCATTCCTGCTCTCACTCTTGTCATTATGCTAATAGAGCCATTCAACAGAAACATGCCATTAAGCACCATCCCTTCAACCTCCTGCCTGATTCCAGAAACAAATGGAATGATGTTTGAAAAAAAAAAAAAGAGAGAGAGAAAAAAAGGAAAATATAGACCTTTCCATCAGCTAAAATCAATTCTGGTCTTGAGAGGTTTTCACTGTCAGACAGAACATGACAGAAACTTTTTGTGTGACCATGGCCACTACAGTCTAAAATATTCCCACTGTAATTTTAAATTGCAAATGAAAGGGGGCTTCCTGGTGGACCTGTGCAAAATAATAGTTTCAAACAGACACTGTTTAGGTACTACAGGCTTTACTTTCTTGTGGTAGATACTGCAAAGTCCTCTCTCGAGGTCAGGCAGACGAGTTAGCAAAGACTGAAGAGAGGGAAGGACACTGGATTCAGAACACAAAATTTCTGCCACTGCCTCCTGACGAGCCTGGATATCACTGAGAGAGAGAGAGAGAGAGAGAGAGAGAGAGGATTTGAAAAATAGCATAAACAGAAGCAGGCATAGTAGTAGGGATTGGAGGAATTATAGTCAACAGATGCTATGTACACAAACCATAAAAACCACTGGATCAAATAAGACTTGTATCACACCACACACAGAAGCAGAGTGTAATTGAAGCAGCAGTGTAACCCTAACAGCTCATGTTGTGCTTTTCTGCTGCATAAGAGAGCTGTGACATGCTCGAATAAATACTTTCTTTTAATAAAGGCTATAAATAATAAAATGACAGTCTACATCATTATTTAATGTTTCATAAAAGCATACATTAAAAAAAGATGTTGTGTTGATAAAGAAGTTTATATCGTTTTTACCAAACTTTTGCGCTCAACATGGAACTCTTAAATCTAATGTAGCACCTGTGATAAAAACTATTATTGTGAAATATCATTACAATTAACTGTTCTATTGTTATATTTTAAAATACAATTTATTCCTGTGATGGAAAGCTGAATTTGCAGCATCATTACACCAGCCTTCAGTGTCACATGATCCTTCTGAAATAACTATAATATGCTGATTTGGTGCTTAAGAAACATTTCTTATGATCAATGTTGAAAACAGTTGTGCTGCTTATTATATTTGTGAAAACCGTGATGGTTTCTTTCAGGATTTTTTTGATGAAAAGAAAGTTTAAAAGAACAGCATTTATGTTAAGTAAAAAAAAAAATGAATGTAAGTATTAAAAAACATTTCTTGATAAAATTTGTGAGGCTTGTAAAAACAGTTTAAGATCATTCCGTATATGTCAGGAGACACACATGGAGGATATTGCATCAATAACATATCGATCTGACTGAATTTCCCACTTCTTTCACAGACAACATGCAAGCATTTACATGGACATCGGTGGCATGATATTCTGTCTCAATTCAAAAACATTCCCCACTATGTCTGTTAAGAGGTTTGGCAGGAAAATATGTGGATTTAAAGATTAAATTATAGTAATATGGAATCTAATATATTTATTCTCCACAAACATAATCAGATCTTTGCAAGCATGCATTATGTCACACAGATCCAAACAATCCCCTACAACCTTTAGAAGACATATAAAGATGCCTTGCAAATTTAACTCTGGAGAAATAAAATAAACATTTAAATTTGAGTAATATCCAAATAGAATGAACTCTCACAATAAAAACTTGCATTTTATGGCAGTTGATCCATTTTTATATGCAGTAGTGTTTTCACATAATCCATGGGGGATTTTTCAATCGAACCAAAATGAAATTGTAATCCCGTCAGTGGCTGAGAAGAGGGGTGCAAAGTTCCTCCATTTGCAAAATATTGTAGGACTTGGATTATCCTAGGCTCAGAGTTTAGAGTTCAGCATTATCTGTGGTGGTGTAGGGAATATCTGGGCATGCCACTTCTATTCAGCACTGCAAACACTGTCCATGTTACATACTAGCATTCAAATCGCAGCAATTACATGATAATAAAATTAAATAATGACTCACATCACAGATTTCAGCGGCTGGCTCACCCACTTTCTTAACAGTCTCTTCCCAAATGGAGTCTGAGTGTGATCCAGAACCCAGAGCAGACTGCCTTTTACTGAACCTGTGGTCTGACAGCAATGAAAAGGAAGTCGTCATTAAATCCAAACCGACATCCTAGATAATGGATAAATCACTTCGCTATCAAGACACCTGTTGCCTGTTAAATACATGCCTGTTATTTTCCAGGCAGTCTGTAACACAAGGCAAAGAAAATTATAACTGCCATTTACATCAGAAAACTACATAAAGAGACCTCTTTAAAGTTGACAGTTCACATTAAATCATTTGACAATATCATAATGTAAAGTTACATTTCTTACTCTGGATTTTGTTTAAATTTGTCCACTGTAATGGATGGTGCGTTTCAATGTAAGCAAAAGAGGTGTAGTGTTTACAATCTGCAAAACAGATTTCAGTAATAATCCTAGTACAAATTTTGTCTGATCTTCACCAAAATGGAGTCAGACTATCTTCAGTCCATGCCTAACAAAAGTTGTCATATGGATATTTTGTTCTCAAAATAAATTGCCTTGTACTGACATTCAGCTGGGGAAGAGATAAAAAACAAAACAAAAAAACCCCCAAAAAAACAAGAGCTGGTTGTTAAAAGGTTACAGGTTATAGTCTATAGCCCATAGGCGTTGCTTGCAGTAATATTTATTATCATTTTTTCATTTAGTTTGTTTTTATTAAGTTGGTAACACTTTACAACAAGGTTAATTAGTTAAACATTAGTTCATGTATTAACTAACATGAACTAACCATGAGCAATACATTTGTTACTGTATTTACTAATCTTTGTTAATGTTAGTTAATGAAAATACAGTTGTTCATTGTTTGTTCATGTTAGTTCACAGTGCATTAACTAATGTTAACAAGATTTTAATAATGTATTAGTAAATGTTGAAATTAACAAAGATTAATAAATCCTGTGTAAGTGCAGTTCATTATTAGTTCATATTAATCTTAACTAATCAACCTTATTGTAAAGTATCACCATTAAGTTTATATCGATCTTACAGTGTTTCATTTGTTACAGTTGTAATCATTTAGCTTGATCTACTGTGAAATTGAAAAATCAGTAACTGAATTCCAGCAATTAGTCTACATATTAAATATTTCAAATTTAGTTTAAAGACTTTTTAATCTGAGGCCACTAGAAGAAAAAAAATTATTGTAATTAAAAAAAATTCATACAAAAGTAAATTATCAATCTGATATAATTTGAGTAAAAAGATTAAATGAAAAATACACATTAATTTCAAAATTGGGTTTGTCTCTCATTTGCTTGAATATCAACAGCACTCAAGCTGCATGAACTCTACAAGTTTGTGTAAAAACTAATGATTATCTTCTCCAGCATGATTTGAGATGATCCAAAGAGCATCTTGAGATTCAATAGAAGAACATCTGACACTCTGTACAAAGAGTCACAAATTTACTTAGTCATCTAATATGTAGAATTTTAAATATTCCTTACTCATTTTCGTTGTGTGTGCATGTGTGTGGATTTGTTTCCATGTTTGTTGACTATGTTTCCATCCACGTACAGTCAAACCAAAATTTATTCAGACACCATGAATATTTCATTTATTAATACAGTTTATTCACTAGTGTTTAAAAAAAAGGGGTAATAAAATATGACAAGATCTCAGAACTAAACTGTGTCAGAAAAAAATAATCTTTATTATGTCTGATAATCACACTTAAGCAAAACATGATCAGGTCAAAGTGTCTGAATAATTTTTGGTCCCAAATTTTTATCAATTTTACTGGTAGTCCACTGTATGAAGAATGTCAGTTTACTTTATTTTCCATCCTCACTTACATAAATGAACTATAGTGTCCTGCACCCACTAGTAAAAATATATCAAAAACAACGTCAGAATAATTTTTGGTTTGACTGTATTTTCATGCGCATTTTGGGATATTGCATTAAAAAAAAAGCTGGATGTAAATGCCAAGATGCGCATGTAAGCGTTCAATTGAGGTGAATACATTTTTTTAATCTGATAAGAAGACATGGCCATAAACTATGATGGAAGCATATTTACTGAATAAATCCCTCGATGTGCAACAAAAACCTCCCATGATTTTGCGGCAACAGAGCACTGGACTAACCAGTGGACCAATCACATCATAAAGCATCTCAAATGTCGGTTTGGTTGTTCTGAAATGCCTGAGCCAAAATCTGTCATCAGAATGATTTGGTTTAATTCCCTCCCAGAAGTGTCTCACATGATTGTGTTCCCAAACACCAGCATCCGAAAGCAAGATAACATGATTTTATTGCATTTCATCTGAGACACAAGTAATTTATGATGGAGGAAAAAAGTGTCACAGTGGCTTCCCCGATTGCAGCAACTTCCATTTTTATTACAGATTATTTCAATTTTGCGCACAACTCGGGATGGAAACATGGCTAGTGACACTGATGTATGCAGTCACAAAATTAGGCCCTGCCCCTAACAAAAACTAATCACAGGTGGTCTGTGGAGAATCATTTAAAACACGTTGTGTAAATGGTAATCTTTCATGGTTAAGCACATGTGAACAGATCACCCAAGACGAATGTTAATACCAGATGTAAACAGTACGACTGTTTGTGTATAATATTCCATCACCCATGTTTTCCTCCGTTAGACTGACCTGGTTGCACAGGATTTCCAGGTTTTTCATGGTAGCAGCACTGAGCAGCATATGGTCAGCATCACTTGACAGCCGCTTGAATGAGCTGCAAACATCACAGAACAACCAAAATGTATTTTCCACAAGAGCAGCTACTGCTTCATAATTACATCTACACATTTCTACATATTCGAAAAAATGTGAAAACCAAGTCAGAAAAAGCAACATGAAAACCAAGTCAAAAAATAGAAAAACAAGTCAGACACAACAATACACAGTCATGACAAACTATTAGGCAGCAAGGCCCTATTTCAGCTAATGATGCATAATTAAGGCTCTTTCAGAAAGTCTGTGAGGTCAAGGCCTCTTATTTTTCTTTAAACAACGTGCTTAATCAGTCTGTAATTACAGGAGGTTACTGAACATTCACACATCAGGGGTGTCACGCTGCAAGCATTGTGATTCAGATTCGGCTCTCTTCCCTGCTGCTACACTATACTTGGATAAACGAACACCCTTGTTATTACCTATGTGCTTGATGGAAGTAGGTGTGAGATGTGTCTACTTTGGGTGAGGAGGGAAAATAAGAGAGTCTCCTAATAGGTTCACGCTATACCACTGGATTCTTCAATGTGTTTGAAGCAAAAGCCAACGACAGGAAAGTGTAGGTGTAGCAGACACTAACTCATTCAGGAAATACACAGTGAACACATAATTAACACTCTGTTGAGTTTGCTATATTATTGTTATATGCATAAGTCAAATATGCATTACTACTAAGCAACAAGCACTGTTAAAGCAGAAATTCAAACAGAAACCAAAGGAAAAAACAAAAAAGGATTTAAATGGATAATTCACACAAAAAGGACATTTGTAATTATTTTTCTGTCATCAAATTTACTCATTCTCATGTTTGTTTGTTTTTTAATAGCTTGAATGACATTGACATGCCATTGATGAATGTACATGGACCACTTTTATAAAACATTTGCTGGTTGTCATTTTTGGAGCTCAGCAGCCTCAATCCACATTCACTTTTATTGCATGGAGAAGAGCAGCCAGAACACTGTGCTAAATAACTTTTTCTACAGAACAAAGAAAGTCATACAGCTTTGGAATGACATGAAGGTAAATAAAGATAGAATTTTCACTTTTGGATCAATTATACCTTTAATTAAATATTTTAGGCATTAATAAAAAGTATGTAAGGTACTGTACGTACCTGGAACACAGTAAAACCTTATCTAGCTTAAACTCAGCCAGATACTGGATCACAGGACCAAGACAGCAGAGAATCGGGCTCTCTAGACCCATACAGAGGGAGTAGGAACCTATTTACAAAGATAAAAAAAAAAAAAAAAAAAATTTTTTTTATGTAGACATATTCATTGCAATTCTCAATTGTACACATTACAAACAATATGTGTTGAGCTTTTAGAATAAATGTGCAATTGGACAGACTGAGTCAGTTGTCTTTCTGTATCATTCAAAAGTTTAATTAATACTTTTATTCAGCAAAGATGCATTAAACTGATCAAAAGTGACAGTACAATCAAGCTCATTTCTTGGGTTGTCACAATTCCAATGTTTGAGTAGTCGATAAATCATAAAAATTTATAATTCTTTATAAATACATAAACTAATGTTCCTAAAATCACTTTATTAAAAATTTAAATATGAAAAAATACTGACAAACTAAATGAAAACAAAGGCATTTAGCCTTAAATTATTTCTCAAGTAAGCAAATGTTGCTGACATTTTCATCAAGTAATTACTCAAGTAAACAGTCATTAATTAAATCAAAACAGAAGCAGAACAGAACAAATAAAAACACAGCAGAAACAGAAATTAAGTAAACAATGCTTGAGGTTGTTTTTTTTGGTATCTAAGTGATTCAAGTAAAGTAAACATACAGTATAGAAATTGTGAATCTATCAAATGTGAATCGGAACTACTTGAATCAATCTTTACCAAATGGTTATTAGATATAACATTAACACTAATTCAGTTCTTTGGGTGTATGCCTGAGTAACCTGTTATTAATTAAAATCACCAACACAGAGTATTTCCCCTTTAGGCTAACTTTGTTCACGTTCATGTTCATGTTTGGTTGTTGATTTTTGCCAGGAATACTGTAGAAATACTGGATTGCTACATTGTTTTCATTTTATAGATTTAGACTTCTTGCTTTTACATAGTATTTGAGATACAAAGCAAAGCATCAAAGCATCAGAGGGAACTTTAGTGATGGTGAGGGAGTCTGCTGTATGCCATTAATGGATCCTGAACAAGACAAAGAGGTGATTTAGTCCCAGTCTTGACAGGAAAAGCCACCACCCCTTGTCCTACACATGTCCAGTCTAAAGGACAGCAGATATTGATCTGCCTCCCTTCTGCCTACAGGGAATGATTTTTCAATTAAACATACTGACCTCACATCAGTTTGGGCAGACATCTCTGTCAAAAAGACCAGCCGATGCTTCATCATGACTGGAGGTCAGACATCAAAAGACAAACAGGAGACAAAAATAAAGTAATTTACCCTTTCCCTGGTTTTCCACAGCTGGATGAGGGGTGTCTCTGTAGAAGTCTTTGATAATTCTCATCGCAGTTGGGTATTCAAACATGGCACTTTCTCGTTTCTCAATGCGAATTCGGTCATCTGCTTGGACACTGAGAAAGGAGACAAACAGGAGGTTTACATGAGACAACAGGAAATCACACCAGGTAAAACTTATGGATGTGCAATATGAGAAAAGGAAACCCAAGGGAGTTGCTGCATATTTTGTAGATTTTGTGTACCATATTACACTTCTGAAACAAAAAAGAAAAAGTTCAAAAGAGAGCTTGTCATTAACATTGACAAATTTTTTTAATGTTATCAAAAATCAAAAATTGTTTTATGGATAGTTTTAAAATGTACAACATCAGGTTAAGTGACCCGCCGCTAATAAGGAATATGATTGGCATCAGTTTGATTAGGACATGGACCAGATCCTCCAAGTAACAGCCAGAGAGGATGCTAACCGGAAGCTGCAGACAATATGCTCAATGATCATCAACATAGCCGCTGAGAGATTTGGCCTGAAGGAGCAGCGTTCGACCAGCGGTACTGTGGAACCAAATCGTCGGGAGGAGAAGATCTGAAAGCTGCTGCAGGAGCTCATTGTGCTCAGAAAGCAGTTCAATCAGGTAAAGGAGGAGGACATGGCTGCCCTGGCAGAGCTACAGAACATCGTAAGGAGTAAGCTCACTACCACCCGTCGAGCTGAGTGGCACAGAAAGAGGGGCAAATCCTATTGGATTCATAAGGTGTCTATTCAGGCAGAAGCATAGCGGTCGACTCACCTGCACTTAAGATTAGGTTGATAAGTACCTCAGTGCCAGCTACAGCGATAGTGAAAGAGACCAGGACCTCAAACCGTGCAGCACTTTAATTAACCCCACCAGAACCCAGTGGGGCATTCAACCTCAAGGATCCAACCCTGAGAGAGGTCCAGGAGGTTGTCAAAGCAGCTAGGTCATCTGGAGGAGGGGGAAAATGGCGCAGTAGTGGACACATGCAGAGAATGTCTGGATTTCTAAGGAGGAGAAGCAACATTGACCAGTTCAGGGTCATCTCACTCCTCAGCATGGAGGGAAAGATATTTTTCAGTATCGTTGCCTGACACATTACGGAGTTCCTCCTGCAGAATGAGTACATTGACACCACATTACAGAAAGTGCCAGGCTGCACTGAGCACACAGGAGTTCTCATCCAGCTAATTAGGGAGGCTTTAGAAGGCGATGGCGATCTGGCAGTGCTGCTGCTCGACCTTGCCAACGCCTATGGGTCAATTCCGCACAAGCTGGTGGAAACCTCACTGATCCAACACCATGTTCAAGATGTTCCAGACAAGATCAGGGACCTCATTCTGAACTATTATAACTGCTTTAGCTTGAGAGTCACCTCTGGATCAATAACATCTGCATTTCAAAGGCTGGATATAGGAATAATCACTGGGTGATAAGAGTTCACGGTTTCCTGAGCAAGAGAAGTGCTGCTTTACAGAGAGTCCACTGACACCAAAGTCTCCTCAGCTGACATAGAGGTGAGGATAGGTAGGAAGTGTTGGACCCAGGAGGCAGTCGACCATGCTGAAGCGCGGCTGATCCACAGTGTGCTGGTAGGGACAGTGGCGTCACGACGTGCAGGGCTTGGTTGTATTCAAAGAACTCAATACGACAAAGCCCAGGAAAAGGACAGGCTTCAACTGGTCCAAGAAGAAATCCGAGCAGGGGTGAAGGGAAGACATATCTGTAGAATGTTTGGGGATGTGACAACAAGGGGCGTGGACTCGATCGTAACAGGTGATGGTCCGAAAGATCTCGTGTTCTGAGTTGTGGAAGGTGGAGCCACACCGGATCCAGTTCCCTATCCAATCTGTCTGCAATGTCCTCCCCAGTCCAACAAACCTCTTCTCCTGGGGCTTGATAGACACCCCAGCATGCCCCCTATGCCAAAAAAAGAGGATCCCTGGAGCACATCTTAAGCTGCTGCCCTAAAGCCCTGGGAGAAGGACGTTATTAGTGGTGCCATCACAGAAGCCATCAACACAGGGATCTCTCTCAGCAGGCACCAGCAGCCAGCACAGCATTCAATTGCATTTGTCAAGGATGAAGAGAAACCACCACGGATCAGGAACCCAGCAGGGGGACTTCAACAGCCCAGAACTGGCAGCTAAAGGTCGACCTGGGATGGCAGCTCAGATTCCCAGAAACCATCACCATGACCACGCTTAGGCCTGACATGGTCCTCCTCTCAGAACCGTCAAGGCAGGTGGTCCTACTGAAATTGACTGTACCCTGGGAAGTCTGAATGGAGGAGGCATTTAAACAGAAGAGGGCCAAGTATGAGGAGTTGGCAAGTGAATGCCGTAGCAGGGGATGGAAGACCCGCTGCCTCCCTATTAAGGCTAGCTGCGGAGGGTTTTGCTATGCAGGGCCCTCAAGCTCCTGGGAATCAGAGGACTGCACAAGAAGAAAGCCATCAGGAACATCAAGGATGCCGCTGAGAAGACATCTAGATGGCTGTGGATCAAAAGGGGTGATCCGTGGACCACACAAGCTACCTAGACAGTCGGGGACTGATCATCCCTGACTGGGTTGCCTGGGCAAGGGTGTATGATGTTGAAAGACCCAAAAAACCCAATGACCTCAGGTTACATCACTGATGATGTGTCTAGGTTGCACCTGTAAGGTGCGTGTTAAAATCAATCTCCCATAAAAAGAAAATTATAAATTAAAACAAGTGTTTTCTGAATGGTTTCTAAAGCTCACGAAGTATAGCACTATCACTATTGAGTCCTGACGAAGGCCAGTGTGCCGAAACGCATTGGGAATATAAAGTGCTGATCTGCTAGTTCCATTTTTTATTTTGACCCCTTGAAATTTACACTAAGTGCAAACAGGGTAGGGTTAGGGAAAGGTGTGGGGAGGGTTTTTATTCTCCCAGTAAGGCAGCATCCATTTAATAATTTTAATAAATATAATCATTTACACTCTATGATATTTTTGGAACACATTAAAATCTTATCTAGCTTAAACTCAGCCAGATACTGGATCACCGGACCAAGACAGCAGAGAATCGGGCTCTTTAGACCCATACAGAGGGAGTAGGAACCTATTTACAAAGAAAAGAAAAAAAAAAAATTTGATTTGAAAAATACTGAGGTGCAAATAGTATCTGCCAATACTAAGTATAGATAGCATCTAATTACTATGTACTCTTATTGCAAGGAACTGAAACTTTTACATGGTGTAAATAGAATGTAGTGCTACTTTCACTTAGTGTAAATAGCATCTATTGCTATTTGCAGTTAGTGCAAATAGCTACTGCCAAAACAAAAAAATCTCATTGTACAGTATATCAAGTATTACTATATGTTATTTAATTTTAAGTATTTTGGTGTTTATGCAAGTATTTATGGTCCTACTTTAAATGTATGGATATTTAAACAAAAACAAATCTACACTACTTTAAAAAAATCTTACAGACCACTCTTTTGAAATGTTTAACAAGGTTACGCTTAACAAGGTTAATTTATTTCACAAACCGCAAGATTGTGAATTATTATTACAATTTAATATAAATGTTTTCTCTTTTAATGTAATTTATTCCTGTAATGACAAGGCTGAATTTTCAGCATCATTACTCCAGTCTTCAGAACCTTCAGAAATCCTTCTAATATGCTGATTTGGTGCCCAAGAAACATTTATTATGTTGAAAACAGTTGTGCAGTTTATTTATTTATTTTTTTGTGGAAACGATGATCATTTTTTATTTTTTTTAGGATTCTTTGATGAATATAAAGTTTAAAGAACAGTCATTTAAAATAGGACTCCATGTTATCAATAAATTTTTTTTTTTTTTTTTTTTTTTTTTTTTTTTTAAAATCACTGTAATAAGGGTTTGGGGGTGCTTAACTGTCATGAAAATGATGTCACACTGCACAAAGAAGTTTATATATATATATATATATATATATATATATATATATATATATATATATAATTATGTCTTCATTTTGTTAATTTCTTTTTTTCCTTTTGATTTTAGGGTGAAATGTGAGCTCGACATGTTTGTGCAACTACTAAATTACTTAACAGTTACATAAGAGAAATTATTCATAGAAGCAATGAATTCTGCTTTTTGTCTCATCCTGAAGCCTTCAATACCAGTGGATTCTCTCAGTGGATATAAGGTGCATATTAGTTTATAGTACACACACAAGCTTCACCAACAGCCCATTCACTTTTGCGTCCCCACCATTCAACACCACAGAGCTCTCAAGGACGCAGGTTTTCTTTGTATCTCTGTGCTGTTGCTAGGGTAACCAATGAATATATGTGGCCTATGCAAGCGTGCAGCCAGCTTTATCTTTCCCAACAGTGTAATTGACTTGCTGGAAAAAAACAAATAGTAATAATTCATTTAAAACAGAATTGTGCCCATGAGTGCCTGCTTCCACAAATCTAACTATGCAAACACATTAACAAGAGAAAGCTGCAAAGAAACATCTTTGAGGTCAAAACAACCGGGGTGGAATGGGGAAAATATGATCACATGAATATGGATATAGTACCTTAAAATTAAGCATCATTTCTATAAACAGAACCTAAAATGAATCTTTCATGCCTAAATATTTTTAGGCATAAAATATCATGGGTAACACTGACTCATAACTTATCTATTGATTATTTTTCTGAACTATAAGATTTTAGGTTATAAATTATTTATATACACACACTTTAGCAAAGGAAATTTCTTAGTTCACTTTGATCACAATTTTGCCATCGTTAGTTTATTTTAATTAATCCTGTGGTGATAAATGAATTTATCCAAGTGCAAATATTCCATGTAGTCTCTCAACTAGTTACACATTATTAGTTATAAATCCTCTGGACAAAGTTTTGCACCATTAAAAAAACCTTCAAGGAAAATGTCACATTCTTCCTTGTGTGGATACCATGGAAAAGTTAAGAGCATTACAAAATTTACATGTTCATGAAAGACTGGATCATAACTTTGCATTATATTATTTGCATACAAGTATTTTGGCTATATATTAAACAGTGTATTTCAATGTCTATTTTTGTATTCAACCTGAAATGTAACTAATTTAAGGACCAGTTCTGACTCTCACTGGAGTAACTTCATTACCCTCTTTGGTTATCAAATACAAATAATGATAACATAAGGACATTTTCCAAATTATTTGAAGGGGTAAATGATAGAAAGACTTCCAGTGATGAAGCATGATTGTGTACGAAGTTGAGGAGGCAGAGAGGAGCATTCAGAATCCATTCAGTACGCACTGGGATAAATTGATGGCAGTGGCACCTACAACACACCACCTGCAATTCTCCTGAGGGTCTCATTAACCCACAGCACAGCAACTACTCGGCAACAGTTGCTATGGGCCCTCCCGTACTATTACGCCCCTGAGAACTGAAGCGCACAGCACATGGTTAGCAGTGGAACCCTGAAATGTGTCTACAATATTCAAAGCCAGAAGAATGGAATAGGACAATGGAAACTGAGAATAAATGTGAAAGAAGTGATTTTAACGATGATGATAAATTGGCCTCCAATTTATATTGCCTTTCTCTTCAGAATCATTAATTCAGAAATACAACAAAAAACAAAGGTTGTTTTAAAAAATTGAGACATTTTACATGGTGGTATTTATGTCCATACTTATTTACTTCCATAAAAATATATAAAAACAAACATTAAGCATTGCTTGATTGAATGGAGGTTCACCGACAGCACTTATGCAAACTTGCATAGTTCACACAAACCATATAAAACAAGTCTCGAGTTTAAGCTGCCTAACAAGAGTGCCCTTTAAAGCTTGTATGCAGACGCAAATGCCTACGCAGTGATTTGACAGTTGTTCAGGTCCATAGGTCAGAGGCTTTAACCTATTAACACTTTGATATATAATTCTGCCTCATGCTTAATTTCCCCCAGATTTCCTAGTAACAGTAATACAATATCAAAGGTTATGTTAATGGCAGGACAATGACAGGGTGATGGAGGAGAAGGACAGCAAGGGAACATGAGGCCAGCCATGTCTGGTTATAAAACACAAAGAGGTAAAATGAGGCAACGACAAGTAGCTTGAGACGAGACAAAACGACAGAGAGAGTATGACAGGTACACATAACCACAAAAAGGAGAGTTGAGACAGCTAGGACAATTAAAGGTTAGGTGAGTAATTTCTACGCTAATACACCAAACAGAATTGCAAAAACAATGACTGTTTATCAAACAGGTTTCCCTGTCTGCCATCAGTCGAGCAAACAGTTCTGCCTCCAAACTCATTGCACTGGTGTTGCTGTGCTGGGTCAGGATGCTCAAACAATCATGTAGCCACAGTGTTTACACTTCTTGGAAGAACAAATGGCTTACTTATACATACTTCTGCATTTTGAGCTGGGATAGGAGAAAACAGAGGGACAAGAAGTACTGCAATAGCTTGTTTGCAATCACGTGATTCTGATGACGTGCAAAATTCAGATGGAGGGCAGGAAGTGAAGAGCAGAATGGACAAGATGGAGGAAAGTCCTTAATGTACTGGTTTAGACATTATTACAAGAGGTATAAACAGAAAATCACAACATATGTTGGACGTGATCCTTACGTTATATAAAGAGGAGCGATTTTTCTCCTGAAGTGGAATATTTTGCCTGTCACCGAGACTGTAAGCAACTTCTCCTGTGCCTGGTTGCGTAAAGCACCTCAAATTTTCCCCTTAAGTATGAGAATTAAGTCGTGATTTCCCCTTACCTATGGGAATGACTTAAGGGTGTTGCATATGAAGTCTTTGATATAATCCCTTAAACCGCTAATGTTTAACAACAGCGACCCAGGACAGCGACGTTAGAAGACTTGGACTGAACCTGCTCGCTCCATGTAACACCTAAGGTGAAGTTTTCCAAAACATATGTTATACTAAGGAAAATTACACTTGAGGTACTTTATGCAACTAGCACGGACATCATTCTACTCCAAAAAACAAATGAAAGCATACAAAACTATGAAGGCATACTACCTTTTTGTTAATGGTTGCATATGCAAGTTGTATTAACTTTTGACAAAGTGGTCACTGCACACACAAGCATTATCCGACACGATAAAAGTTCCTTGTGGTTTCTCAGTTTGATAGATTACAAACGACACAAACTTAAGCATTTCATAGTGCTTCCCTATGTAGAAAATCACTTCCTGCCCTCCATCTGCAGTTTGCACTATCCCGTGACGCCATGTGCAAACAACTTATTCAGAAAGACAGAAAATCAAGTGAGAAGCGAGAGAGTGAAAGTAGAGAAAGATATAGATTGAGTGAGCGCAACAGTAAAATGCAAAAGATATAAGGCCTGTTGGGGAGGCATCACTAATTTAATCTAATACCTTCCATCTAGTTCCTTTAAGCGTTGCCCTTGGCAACAGTGATCACAGTCACAGTGAGTCAAAATAAATCGACTTTAATCGACTGAACTTTAGAGTTCAAAATAACGCTTTTCATTACTACTGGAGCTGCCTGTTTACTAAGTTTCAAATCATTATTAAACAGCAAACAAAAAATATGCAAAAGTGGCAGCCCTTTCGGTGCACTCAGTGTCCGAATTCGCTCACTCATTTTCTTTCACTCATAATGTAGGGAATAGTGAATGAGGGTATAGGGGGCTTCGTTTGTTTTATTAAGGTAAGAGCTCAACTCTACAGGAAGGTAACCCCTTCTTAAAGGTCCTTCAGATGACAACTGCAAAAGGATGAGTGAATGTTTCAGTTCAAATCTCCCTCAATTCATTTAACAATAAAAGTTGTCAAGGTGTACCTGACCCTATAAGAAATGCCCTTTTGAGCTCAGGTATGGATCTAGGTGTCCACCAGGGGAAATGAGCACAACCTCTTGGTCTTGGTTGTTCACGCTTTCTGGTCATTCCAAAAAGTGAATTCACAGAACATTATCCTGTAACTGATGCTGCTGTAAAGTTGGGTGGCCAAGGCCTGAAGTGAACACTAGATGTTATCTCAGATGTGTTCTGGAGGAACTTTGGATGGCCTGATCGCCATCACCCTGACAAGAAACGTTACCTATGATTCGAGGCAAGAAAAAAAAAAAGGAAAAAAAAAGAGGTACTGTAGCATTTTTTTTTTAATGCAGGTAGTAAATATTCAGTGTGGTTCTCTTAGGTTTGTAGTTATTACCGATTTCAGCCAACGTACTCTTCATCCTACATGTGAAAACATTAAATAGTGGATTATGGTCTGTCTGAAGAAACAATCATCTAGACGTGTTCATCAGTCTAAAGCTGTGCCAATAATGACAGCTAAAGTGCTTCTGACTGCTTTGCAGATGTGCTATTATGTGCAAAGATGCAGATTTGTCTTCAAAACAAGCCAAATTTCACTCCAGTCGCTTGGAAAACCCAAGGACAATAGAGTAACATTATTTTGTGGTGCTCCAAGACTTACTCAGAGTAACCTGGTTGGGTCAGCCAGTGGAAAAGCTTTTTAGCAGTCTTAGACAGGGACACACAGATTAGTTCTGCTGAGGTTTGGGGTGATTTTTGCAGGATTCTTTACACCTGCATGTAAAACACATAAGTGTTTTGACAAAATTATGAATTCAATCTACATCTAAATACTATATCATCACAAATAAAATTTCCCCCTCGGTTATCCTCAAGCACTTTGTTTACAGCAAAACCACAACAACACGATCCTGTATCAGTAAATAGCTGTGTACAACACTATATATCGCACACTTCAACTGGGTGATGAAGCACCAGCACCAGTTCACCCCTAATGAATACCATCCATTCTACTTAGCCATGTTAAGCAACCTTGTCTACATATGGCCACAGGCAGTGAAACAGCCAACAAAGTCAGGCTGGGTCAAGTTAAACTAAGAGGGAAATACTGCAAGACTTGCAGCACACCCCCATGCAATTCTTCTCAGTTTGAGGTATCCTACATATATAGGAGCAAAAAAAGTGCACTTCGAGAACATGCACATCATTTGTAGTCAGTGTATATAAATGTGTACATAAGAATATATAGGATGAAGGATTGTTGTGGCTTAGCAATTAGAACACATACTCTAATACAATGAGCCGCGCTTCTCGGGTGGACAATATGAGTTTGAAAATAACCAAAATACATATTTTCAAATCTTTAAATGTTCCCACCCTCAATGAAATGATGTTAGTTAAGAGGTGATAGTCATTTACTGACATCTAGTGGTGACAGTGACCAATTGCTAGTCACTGAGTAGCAGTTACATATTATAATTGAAAACTATTTGAAAGCATAAAAAGACACTGCAAATACGTTTCTGTCATGTGAGGAGGTTTATGAGGTTAAATAATTAACATTAAATAATTAATAAGTGATCTTAAAATAGTATTTTTTGTAGTCTAATGATAGATGCAGTCTTGATTTCAAAGATGGAGCAAGTTCTTCAGGCAATCAAAAGGCCTGTTCCAAAACCAACATGCATTGCATCTTCGCACTTAGGAACTTGTCTTCTTCCATCACATTTGTCCTGTATTTGGTCTAAGTATTCAACTGAGGACCTTTTGATTACCTGATGGAACACACTTACAACATGGTGTAAAATTGCAAGTGAATTTTTACAGAGCTTTCTTTGCACAAAGCTTGATTTTAAACTTTGACTTTCAAATAAACGTCTAAATGTCTGTTGTTTAGTAGTTCCTGTGTAACATATGACACATTTTAGTAATTTTGATGCTTCTAATTACATGTTAAAAAGCCGTTGCAAAACATATACATAATTTGCAGTCAGTGTATAGCCTACGTGTATATGTGTACAAAAGAATATATAGGATGATGGATTGTTGTGGCTTAGCAATAGCACACATACTCTAAAACATTGAGCTGTGCTGCTCAGGTGGACAACATGAGCTTGAAAATGACCAAAACACATATTTTCGAATCTTTAATGTTATAAATTTGAGTTATTGAATAGTGATTAAACTGGGGAATCTACTAACAGCATGATATGAGTATAATCAATGAGAACGTAGGGAGTATTACCTACAAATAACATGCATGTTTTATGTCAATGTCACTTAATTTTGTCTCAATGTTTTATGGTCAACAAGTATACACTATATAAGTGGTTTCCAAACTGGGGTATGTGAACAAAATGCTGAGTTTTGCAGTTCATTTAATTCTACTCCACATTAAAATAACATTAAAACCGAGCATGTATTTCTAACAGGCACAACGCCCTAAAACGTCAAACACATGACATCCAATCAAATTACCTCATCTTTTGCGGTCAAAACTGACTGCATCCACACAAGAAGCGTGCATATGATAGGTTGCGTGCAGAGTATGCTGCCTTATGCTGCATTTCTGCCCTTCTCCCAATGTAAGGGAGTATTTTGCAGTTATTAGCATGATGAACACATATAGACACAGATTGTGCATAGAGATTAAGACTCAAACTCTCTTTGATACAAAAACATACCCTGTGTGAGTTATTGTTTTTAACTTTGATGATACATTATAAGATCAAGAATGCAATTTTTCACAAATATCCACACAACTGCAAATGTACACAGTATTGTCAGTATTGTTTGCGCTATTTTGCAATGAAACAATAGTTCCAACAAAAGCTACAGCAGAACTGCAGCACACAGCGGTGTTTTGTGAATGAATCTGCAGCTTTGAACGAATCGTGAGTCAATGATTCAATGACCCTTTCATAAATACAGCCACTTGCTTCCTTACTGAATGAATGAATGACTTTATGACTCACTCATGTGACTTACCACCACCTACTGGCATTTTTAGTTTAATATATTAAAGTACCACTTCATTTTTAACATCACTGCATATTTCTCTACTGAACATTTTGGTAACACTTTACATTAAGGTTCATTAGTTAACTACATTAGTTAACATGAACTAATAATGAACTGCACTTATACAGCATTTATTAATCTTTGTTAATGTTAATTTCAACCTTTACTAATACATTATTAAAATCTTGTTAACATTAGTTAATGCACTGTGAACTAACATGAACTAACAATGAACAACTGTATTTTCATTAACTAACGTTAACGAAGATTAGTAAATACAGTAACAAATGTATTGGTCATGGTTAGTTCATGTTAGTTAATACATGAACTAATGTTTAACTAATGAACCTTATTGTAAAGTGTTACCAACATTGTTTATTTAAAACATTATTTATTTTATAAAGGTAAAAAATGCACTGAATAATCCATTTAAGGGGGCAAATACTGTCCCTTAATGGAAAAGGTTTGAAGATAGGGGGACTGAGTTGACTCCTGGCCATAAATAAAACCTAATTTCTTCAAAGAGCAACTTGGAGTGGTGTCTTTGATACTGCGCAGCTAAGGAAAGAGAAGCACTAAAGATTCTAGCATACACTTTGGAAGTGGTAAGAGAGTGACAGTGTCTTCTTACACCGTGTCTACACTGAACGCGACAAACCGACCATTGCAAAGCACTTGGACTACATCAGAAAAATCTGTTTACTGCCGGGAATTTGTTGTGTCGCGCCGCATCCAGTGTACACTGTTAGACGGGATGCCGTGCCCGCAGGTTTGTTAAATTTACCTCAAGTCATATAAGTTAGTTACAATTCTACCACTGTCACAGCACTTACTTGCAGTCGCTTGCACATGCTCTCAAATGGCCACATGGTGGGTATTTGAACAGGCCCATTATTTGCAATTTGGAATACAGTTTTAACTTACTCACCAAAAGCATATTTAAGATAATCAAAAAAAAAGAACAAATAACAAAAGCGCACAATAAAATTGCAAATAACTCCATGGAATAACTCAAAAACTCCATGAAATCAGGTCCACTAACTAAAGTTGTGTAATAAATTAGGGCTGCAATAATTATTTTGATAATCAATTAATCTGTTGATTATTTCATCAATTAATTGATTAATCAGATAAAACATTATTTTCTGTTTTTATTTAAAAAACACACTATTCCATTGTTTTCTTCCAAACAATGTGCAAACTGCAAACAACAAATATAGTGATTGTATCTATGTAGGCTATGCTATGCCATCCTTTTTTCTTATGTGCAACAAATACTTAAAAAAGCAGCTTATCGGTTGTTTTGAAGCAGAAAGGCAGTTTAAATCACTATACTGATAATAAAGAAAAACAAGCACAAACTAACTGTTAACTACTAAGAAGTAAAATGGAGAAATAAATATTACAAGAGCACCTGACATGCATTGTCGCATTGTTGGTTTAATATGAAGCATTATCATTATTTTTGCATAGCTGGGATTGTTCACTCTTACCGCAGCAGCTCACTCTGTCCTCTGTTATCGATTATTCGATTAGTTGTTGCAGCCCTAGTATAAATCATCTACAATGCAGCATCACACAAACATATTCAATCACAATAAGATCTCTACAGGACAAAATATGCCTACACAATATGAACATTTACCTGGACAGAGCAATGTTGCGTAATAACCTCTCAGTTGTCTCTGAGAGGTCTGAAGGCACCAGGATCTCTACAGGTTGTATTTTAAGTACCCTGGACTCCAGCTCTGAATGGGCCACGTTATCTTTAAAACAGTCCACCATCACGTCCCCGACGCTTGGCTGGACCACCTAAACTCAAGGGAAGACAGGGTTGTAGTAGTAGGCATTAAATGTTATGAATATATGGGATTGTTTTAACTAAATGAAACACTGTTGTATTATAACTAAGGGCCGGACACACTAAACCAACGGTCAGTTGGGCTAATTTTTGCAGTGTTCCACACGTCGGCTGTAGTCAGGCTTATGTCGGCGGCACATGCTAGCACGTGCTAGTTGGCAGTTAGCTGTAGTCTTTGCTGTGTGCTCAAACGCAGCTTTTTGTCCCAGACGCAGCCAACAGGAGGCGACAACACAGTCGCCTTTTGTCACCGCTAGTTCTTTGACGTTGGCTTGGTGTGTCACGGCCTCAAAGCTCACCCAACACTATCAATTACCACAATGATTTCTTACCACCATCCCTACGGTCAGCTCCTTGCTCTGTTTATCAAAACTCTCGCTCACACACATTAGATAGTTATTGCCACTGTCCTGCACCACATCTTCAGCCTGCTCCAAATCTCCCAGCTTCAGCAGAGGATTCACATCTGAGAACAAGGCAATGAATTAATTCATTTCAGGTTCTGTAGGTCACTCATAAAAAAAAAAAATAATAATAATAATAAAATATTGAAGCCATTTCATAAATAGATATCCTTCAAAATGTTGTCCTCAGTTTTTTTTAAAGAAATTAATACTTTTATTGAGCAGGGATGCATTAAATTGATCAAAAGTGACAGAAGTTTTCTATTCATGAAAGAATCCTGAAAAAATTATCACAATTTCCACAAAACTATTAAGCAGCACAACTGTTTTCAACATTGATAATAATCAGAAATGTTTCTTGAGCAGCAAATCAGCATATTAGAATAATTTCTGAAGGATCATGTGCAGTGTTGCCAGATTGGGCAGTTGAAGGGTTGAAGGCTGTTAATTTCTTGGCTGCCATTTACAAATAAACTTTAAAAGGTTCTACCTGTGTGCGAAGAAACAATTTTTTTCATATTTGCTCATTTTCTTTTACTGTGTGTATTTGCTAAGCTTTCCTGTTGTATTGTTCTCCTGTCAGGGAAATTCATTCATTTTTATAATTTTATTTTGTCATCATTATTTAGTTTAAATGAGGTAAATGGTCATTATAAATCTTGGTTGTCATGACAACAGAGTTCTATCACATTCTTTTGGCAGTGAATGTTTTGGGCGGGTTTGAGAGCTTTTGGGCTGGAAATCATTGACCCATTCTGGCAACACTGCTCAAGTGACACTGAAGACTTTGCCATTAAACTTTGCCACAGGAATAAATAAATTAAAAAAAAAAAAAAAAAAACTACTTCAGTTAACATGAACTAAGAATGAACAATACTTCTACAGCATTATTAATCTTAGTTCATGTTAATTTCAACATTTACATTTACATTATTAAAATCAAATGTTGTATTTGTAAACATTAGTTACTGTGAACTAACATGCAATGAACAGCTAGATTTTTATTAACTTAACATTCACAAAGTTTAATAAATACTGTAACAAATGTATTGCTCGTTGGTTTAGTTAGTTAATACATTAACTAATATTGACAAATGAGACCTTATTGTAAAGTATTACCAAAAAATCTTTCCAACCCCCTTCTTTTAAACGGTAGTGTACAGTATGACTATGGAGCTAGAATTATGACAATACTATTTGAATTGTGTACATTTGAATTATAGACAAGTGTAATTTAATAAAATGGAATATTATGTGGCATTTTACATAGTTCTGAATTTGATTTTTTAAAACTTGAATATTAAACATTTGAAATTGAACACAACTGAAATGTTTTCATGGCAGAATTTTATAGACATGTATTTTCAAACAGCAGATTTTTCGTTCTGAAATTTTAGACTGCAAATATCCAGTTTTTAAAAATACAGCTTTAAGTTTTCAAGATGAAGAAGAAATTCAGAACATCAAATTCAATATTGTAAATTCAAAGCACAGAAATTCAGATCGTACAGAAATAGGTCAGAGACCATCCGCAGGTAAGAGAAGAGGGTCTCAGAAAAGTTGAACGGAGCATTTCGGCCAATTACAAAGCTGCAGTTGTTTTTCTGGGGAGAGTCTGTGCTTAAACATTTTTGAGCTGTATTTATATGTTAGGTTAGCTTTTTCAGCACTTGAAACATTTGTCTAAGTTTCTCTATTGTTTGTTTTAAAGTATATTTGGTGTGAAAGTGATTATCATGCTACTGTGTCTACACAGGACGCGAGCGACGTGACAATAGAACCCACTGATTATAATCAGAAATATAATGTCTACACTGGATGCAGGCGGCGTGGCACAACACCGTGTCTATGCCGGATGTGACGCGCTGCGTCACAACAGCTTGTAGTGACCGCTGCAAAGAGCTTGGACTGCGTCAGAAATAACGGGAATTTGTTTGCTGTTGGGGATTTGACCTGTCGCGTCAGGCCACGCCACATTCAGTGTAGACAATATCACTGAGTATTGTCATAATTCTAGCTCCATATATGACACCTATCAAACAGTTGAAAACTGTAAACTGCAGCTGAGAATCTGGTCAACAACAGATATTGAAATTAATCTTAAAATAGAAATAAAGGGCAATTATGAATCTATGGAGTATTAAGAGCAGAAACAATACCTTCTCCCACAAGCGTGGATTTGGTGTAAAGTGCATGAAGTTGCCGTGTGAAGAGAGAACTCTTGTTGGTGCTGGAGGCCTTGATGGCTGAAGTTTCGGTCTGTTTCACTACACCTACCTAAGATATGAGGCATGAAAACACTGACTGAAATCACAGAAAATAATAATAAAATGGGATGTTAATAAATATACATGACAAATTTGCAGCATATTGTAATTAGAAGAATGTCAGTGACCTTGTAACCCTGAGAGACCAGTCGGCGAACATGCACAAACAGGCGATGAGTAGGGATGCTGGCCGTCATGAAGTTATGGTCCAGATGACAAGTGATATTAAGTTCCTTTGCAGCAATCTATGGGGAAAAAAATTGAACAAAAACAAATCAGGTTTCTTAAAAAAGTAAATTTTGCACACCATAAGTCTTTTAAAGTCGAACATTATTAATAGCAATGAGTCAGTGAGTTTAAATTAAAGGGATAGTTAACCCGAAAATTTAAATTCTGCATCAAGCAAGCATGTCTAAACTTCTGTTTACAAGTCTTGAAACTGCAACCATTTTGGTGGGTGCTCCTAAATTTTTCAGTTAGGATCACTAGTAAAGAGCACCAGTGCTATCAAGTCAATTACTTTTATGATCTCTTTATGAACTTTTTGTAGCTTGAAAGTTTTGGTGGAACGGCCTTTTAATAGAGGGACAGTAATCTATATGTATATATACCCTTGAATAGGGTAATTAATTACCCATTGTATGATAATTGTGATGGGCTGCTCTAGTTCTTACCTCTGCATCCTCACCAAAGAACCTGTACTTATAGCCACACTCAACGCAAAGCACTGTGTCCACATGTTGCTTTTTGATCTCCATGTACTGTTCCTCTAGAGGAGTGTATATAGTCTTGGTTCTCCTGTTGGGAACGCCAGGCTCTTCTGAACTTTTCCTGATCACAGTATTCTTAGCAAACTGACTACAGGAAAGCTCCTAAAAACAAAGAGAGGAAAAACATCATGTGTCTTCATTACATATAGTCTACAATGATTCGTCAGTTAGCCTTTAGCATTTAAATTTTAAGACAAATCAAGGAGTTACACACACACACACATATATATATATATATATATATATATATATATATATATATATATATATATATATATATATATATATATATATATATATATGTGTGTGTGTGTGTGTGTGTAATCTGCAATTAAAGCAGTTAAGACAAAGACAACTCTGAATCATACAAGTACTGCTTATAAACTCAAACCTGTTTGATTTTAATAGGCTCTTCTTTGACCTCCTCCACCAACTCAGATAAGGTGTTTTTCATGACAGTATCATGTCTCTCAGCTTTTCCAGAGTCTGAAGGCTCCACCTCCATCTTTATACCCTGATCGGAGACTCGGCTCTCCGAGTTCCCTGGGCAGCTGAAATCTTTAAGTCTCGTCAGGGTGGCATGGCTGACACTGGCTCTAGGGGATACAATCTTATCTATTGCACAGATAAGAAAAATAAAATTAATAAGCCAGCAAGAATAACAGTCAGAGTATGTTGATCATGTATTGTAGTTAGGGCTGTCAAATCGATAAATCGCGTCTAACATAAAAGTTTGTGTTTACATAATATATGTGTGTGTATATATAATAATATTTATATATTATATATGAGTGTGTGTATACATATACAGACATATATAACATATATTATGTAAACAAACTTTTGTATTAGATGTGATTAATCGTATTTAATCGATTGTGTTTTTATGCCTTAAAAACAAACATTTTATTCAGCTAAATAAATTTTCATTGTTTTTCTAAAACAAAAAAGTATATAAAAATAATGGTGGGTCAGTGAAAGGGTCCATTTCAAACCTGCAGAGCACAAAAAACATTGTTGTTGAGCACTGCTTAGAGTAAATGCCAGAAAACACATTTGTACATGGTATAAGATCAACGTAAACAAGCTGCTTTAAAAGAAAATGTGCAATGCAGGTACACAAATCAGCTTAACAACAACAAAAACTCCAATAAACATAATGACATGTATGGTGCATATGTCCTTACAGGTGCTGGGGGTCACCATGCAGTCTTCATCTCTATCCTCCTCCACATTGTGAGAGAGTTTGGGTCGTTTCTCTGAGGACATTCCTCCATCACGTAACCTCTTCTAAATCAGAACAGGTTTACATTGTTTTGAAACAGCAAAAGCTTCGTTCATGCGAATGCGATGCATATTTGACTTAATTGTTGACATGACTCTATAGTATATGAGTGCAGATTCTTTACAAAGTAAACAAGCGGTCTGTTCTGCATATAAAGCTCTTACCTTTCCTCTGCCCTCATGGCGTCGGTCTTGTAAATTAATCCCAGGTTGGTCAATTGGTTGAGACTGATCGCTTGTACTTGTGAAGAATCTGCTGATAGCTGTCTGAGTGTTGGACTTTTTGGAGGATTTGGATGCAAGCACACGTTTGACACTTGTATGCATTTTACAGCATTAACTGATTATTAATACAAAGCCTGCAAGATTTACTTTGTTGTTTGAAAACAAGCCAAAACTCTGATGATTAAAAATAGTCTCTAGAGAAGAGACTAGTAGTACTGCTGATAATGTTGGCGCGTGAGTGTTGTACCCATGCGAACTGCTGTACTGCAGAGGGTGAAATATGCGCTACATATGCGCAGTCGCTGCTGTAGTGCAGCGGGGGAAAGGGGCGTTAGATATGCGCAGTCCACGATTTGTAATCACAAATGAACTTAATACTGATTTAAATCAATAACCAAATTAAATGAACCATGGTAAAATAACTGTTACACACTGCCCAGAGTGGTTTACTGCTGTAATACAACAAAATTAGGCTAAACTATCGACCAGCTCTAATCTGATAAATGTGACTATAAGGCAGGAACATATTAAGATATTAACATCATATAAATTTTAATTTATTTAATCTTGTTTCTTTCATTTTTAACTTTTTCAGTTTAAAAACCTCTGCCATATAGGTTTGTCTGCACCCATCATGCATCTGCTAAATGTATAAATGGTTTTATCTCACCAGTATTTTGTCAACTAAAACTATTAAAATACTTTTAGTTTTCATTTTCTGAAATTGAAATAAAGCTGAAATAATTATATAAATATTGATGAAAAATTAAAGCTATTAGAAATTCAGAAAACTAATAAAAATGATAAAAGCACATAACAAAATTGCTAAAAAATTTACAATTAAAATCTAAACTGAAAATAATAAATATTATATATTATAATTATAAATATAATAAAAATACATAAATAATACTCAAATAACACTGAAAGTAGTATCATTAAGCCTAACTGAGTGAAACAGGTCCCTTCAATATGCATTTAGATGTGTGACTATAAATGGGGGAGGTGAAAGATACTAGGCCTTGATACATGTAAAGAAAGATATTTAGCTGTCGAAACATGTAGAGGATGATAATAATAATAATTAGAAAAAGCAGGGATTTCAAAACTTTTTTTTATTATTTGTCATGAAAGACTTTTCAACAATTGGATTGAGAAAAGTTACATTTCAGCTCTCAGACAGTGGGGGGCTCTATGTGAAATTGTACACGGAGCAAAGACACAAAAGTAAAATGGTAACACAAGAGCACCAGACCTTAAAGACATTTCATCATAACCTCTGTGACCTGATAACCTTTTTAAAATGAGGGAGAAAAAAATCTGAAACTTATGAAACTTTAAGGTATTCAGCACACTGACAATAAGAAAATGAAAATTCAGGTTCCAAAATGACACTGTTCAACCATACAAGCTTTTCTAAACAGTAAATGAATGAACATCAAACATTTTAAAATACTGAAATACACCATTTTCTACTTTACAGAGACTTACCCATGATGAAACCAAAATTTGATTCAAATAAAAAAAAAGAAAGATATGATATGAAAGTGCACATCAAATACTTAAATATTACAAATGCATCATGATACTGAAACCTGTTGTTTTTCTGTTGAGGCAACAAAAAACAAACTGAATTGCATAGAAGCCTTTACTCTCTAGTCATCCAAAACAATACAAGCTACCTCTCTTAAGGGAAAAAAAAAACTTATGTTGTCAAGACAATGGAGATGGTCTGATTTCAAATGCTGAATGTGTTAAACATAGTCTTTAAGTACATACAATATAAAGCCACTCAGACAGTGAAGTGAAATTAGTGTACTATTTTAATAGGTGAGGTTCTCTAAAACGGTACTGACAATCTCTCTAACGATGGTTTCATGATTGACTATATTTGGCCTGAAAATAAATAAATCACACAAGGATAGCAAGTTTATTTAAAGAGTAAGTTTTCAGATATATTCATAGAGTTTTCTGATAATGCAATCACTAAGCTACTGTTATTTGTATTGATGAAGTAGGCATTACTATAGCAGATATTTGCCCGGTATGGCTAAGAAACCCCTGAGCACACACTTCACACCAACACAATTCAAATATTGAATGGAAACACTCCACGCTTGGCCAAAAAAAGAAAAAGAAAAAAAAGAAAAAAAAAGTATATTCCATCCTCTAATTCACACAATTATCTTATGAATCTAAAATTGGTGTTTGGTATGACCACATTTGTATATTTATATATTTATCTGATACAAATCAAAATGTTAGAAAAAATGCATAACAGAACCAATCAAATAACATTTTATCTTGATTCTGACTGAAAACTTAAATAACCATTTCTTTTAGAAAATGCAATGCCTGAATTTCACTCTAGACAGGGAATTTCAAGATGAACATCTAATGTATCATTTAAAATAAAAGAGTACATCAGAATGTTGCGTACTATGAATTCAGTCTGAATTTCCTGTGCAAAAACTAGTAAGTGCACTGTAAAAAGTGTGACATAAGAGAACTGCGATCACACTAAGCACATATAATTCATACTGGTCATTAAACACAACGCCTTACATATACTGTAGAAACTGATGTACTATAGTAGAACCAATTCATAAAGGAGAAGTCATTTTGTTTTAGTTAGTACAAACTAAAGTCTGTCCAGCCAACTGTAATCATCTAAATTCACATTAACATTAAACGTGTGCAGGGATGTGAGTGAGATCAGAGGCAGCAGCTTGATCATGATATTGGATAAAAGGGCACTGTAATACTTAATACTTGAAAACCCCTGATGCAGGAGCTACTGAGGGCAAACAAAGTAAATGATCCAGTACTTATTTATACCATCTTTGTTCTAAAACGATGGAATCAGAACTGACTCGAGTCTGTCTGGACCGATTCCACCTGAATAGTTGGTTTATAGATCAGAAGAATGAAAGAGATAAGAGGAACAAAAGGATCAGGTTAGATTTCAATATCTATCACATAGCTGTCAGTAGGGGGCTGCAAATTGCTATTGCGTCACATCCACATCACAGAAACGTCTGTAGTGTTAATGAAACCACAAAGCTTGAATGATTTTCAAATGAGAAGCCAAAAACTGCTGGTGCTTGCTTTCCCCAACGTACGTTCAGTTTATGTTTTTGGAAGGAACTTATAATCAAATACATAAAGTGTTTCATTTTTAAACATAATAAAAATAACTGAATACACATTGTTTATCTCCCTGTAGTAACATTCAGTTATGAAAAAATGTACCATGTGAAGTGTCAAATAATTTGGTTGTAATTTGATCTTTGAGCACAAGAAACATACAAAAGTGTTTCTTTTTCTTCTTTTTTTGTGTCCAATTGTACAATTACATAGAGAAATTATATAAAATAAAGCATGTGCTTAATATAATTAAAACAGATCTTATTAAAACATAAAAAACTAAATAATGAAGTTAGCAATTTATTATTAAGTTACTGCTTATATTGTATTTGTACAAGTGTTGTGTAGAGTTATAAATAGATATTTTCCTCTGTATAACGGTGTGAAATGTCATCATATTTTTACATTCATCTTCTGTGATTTCTCCACTTAAAACAATAGTTATGCCACATACACACACGCACACACACTCTCACTCACTCTTCTCTTATAAATGATTGACCTTTTCCCCTATGCTGTGGTTCCGGCTGCTC
This sequence comes from Elopichthys bambusa, assembly GCA_037101425.1. Taxonomy (NCBI): domain Eukaryota; kingdom Metazoa; phylum Chordata; class Actinopteri; order Cypriniformes; family Xenocyprididae; genus Elopichthys; species Elopichthys bambusa. The sequence goes on from CM074434.1 coordinate 14,113,996, forward strand.
CAGAGATGAGGTGTGCTTTACGTGCGGTTGAGTGTCTGGAAGATTCTGGAGATCTGGAGCATGACGGGACCTGTCTCAGGGTCGTTCATCCATTGCGTGCTGTTCAACGGGTTCTCCAGCATGTCCTCAAATGCTGCAAAGCCAAGAAAAACATGTCTCAGCCACATCCAACTAACAACTGGCACAGATTGGACTGCACCTAATTGAAAGTACAGTTTAAAGGTGCACTAAATAGTTTGTTTTGCTAAATGATTCAACAGTGGTCTTGAACTTTGAAGCAGAAAGTATTTAAATCACATTAAGAGTTAGTTCACCCAAAAATAAAAATTCTGTCATTAATTACTCACTCTCATGTCGTTCCAAACCCGTAAGACTTTCGTTCATCTTCAGAACACAAATCAAGATATTTTTGATGAAATCCAAGGGTTTCTGAACCACACATAGACAGCAACGTTATTGCACCTTTTAAGGTCCAGAAAGGTACTAAAGGCATAGTTAAAATAGTCCATTGACTGCAGTGGTTCAACCTTAATGTTATGAAGTGACGAGAATACTTTTTTTGTGCGCAAAAACAAAACAAAAATAATGACTTTATTCAACAATTTCTTCTCTTCCCTATCAGTCTCCTATGCCGATGTAGTGAACTCAGTGCAGAGCTTCCGTGTTCTACATCAGAATGCCGACTCATTATTGGCCGGCTTGTGAGGGTGGCTAGAAAGGAAGCCACTTCCGAGTATGTCCAGCTTAATTCTGAAGATTGTAAGAAGCCATGTGACAAAAGCTGAAAGGCTTTGGAAGTAATTGCTGTGGTCTGATGAAGTGAAAATTGAGCACTCTGGCTTGAAAGCAAAGTGCTATGTTTACAACAAACCACACAGAGCCCAACACCCAGATAACGTCATCTTGCCATCAAGCATAGTGGTGGCAGCATCATGGTCTAGGGTTACTTTTCAGCTGTAGAAACTGGAAAACTGGATGTCATACAGTAACTGGCCAAATGGATAATCAAATAAAGACTAGAAAACCTTAAAATGACATGTTCTGATCAGCCAGAAACATCTTTTTTTTCCAGCTGAAAAGTACAGAGCAGAAACTAGAAGAAAATTAATTTGAAGGGGAGAAAAAAAAAAAATCAATCCAACGGCATCTGTGTTATGACTAGAAAATTGGTGTTCACAGACGCTCTTCGGTGAATTGATATGTTAAGGCAAACCTTTATATATAAAACATTGGTAACACTATTTTGAAGGTCCCCTTTAGACATTATGTTGATTATAAGTAACTTTGCACCTACATGTCAAACTAACTCTCATTATAGTATTAGTAGACTGTCTGCTTAATATCTGCTAACACTTTATTTTGATGGTTTATATTGACATTCTACTGACTATAAGCAATTACATGTCAACTTACTCTAATAACCCTACCCCTAACAGTCTACTAATGCTTAACTAATATTCTAACGAGAGTTAATTATAGTCAACAGAATGTCTAAAGGGGACAATCAAAATAAAGTCTAACCGAAACATTTCAAAAGAAGATTATTTAGGGATGTGCCCTAAAAATGAATAATGCATGCTACGGAGCCCCAAAAGAAACATGGTTAGGCTTGCTGTGTTAGTCGTTACATTACAGTACATCATGACTTCACTTATCACGTGAAGACAGTAAGGAGAGATGACTGACAAGACTATGTCGGAGGATTTGGTGCGCAAATCCGGAGAATCATTGACAAATATCTTATAAAATGTGTGGTCAGTACCGCCGCTCCCTACAGAGTACTCGTGATCGCGAATTCTAAAGTGAAAGTAAAAAGCGAATGTGCATTCAAAAGCAATTTCAATACCCTGTGTGTTGATAGCGGCTTCCTGATGCCTGCAAATTATATACAATATAATTACCTAACTATATAATTGCGAGAGAACGGAAAAGCATTGAAATATAATTTTTACTTCCATCTAATTTTTTTTCCATCACCATGTCCCTTTAGGGGATCCATAGAATGCATAATTTCCTTTCCGAACATAGTATTCAGCTTCGGGCACATCCCTCGTATAGAAGAAGAGAAGTCACCTAGAAGAGTCTTGGGATTTGTGAGACCAAGCTGTACAACGGGGTTCTCCAGGATGGCCTGAAACAGTGGACTGTTGGTATCAATGCCCTTGTCCAGATCCTCAGGAGTGGGCTTTCTGTCACCTAGCAGCCATTCACACTGTGTGGAAATAGAGGTTTAACTTTGAAAGAATTTAATTAGTATAGCATCTAAAATGGCTGGAGAAATAACACAATATACATGATCCTCTGAATGTTTACATACAGCTGCATCCTGTTGATTATTATTGACGCGGAGGGCATCAATCACCTCCTTCTCATCGAATCCCATCTCCATCAGCGCAATCACTGCCTGCTCACAAACACACAGAAGAGACAATGCATCTCATTTAAAACTACAGTAACACAGAAGCAGCTATTTTATGTGAATTACTGCAGGCTTTACAAAGATCCTGAATTATACATTTACATTCTGAAGTGGCGTTTGCCTGTGAAAAAGTCACACAATACTAGGGTGTTGTGGGTGATTGCCAGGGCATTGCTATGTGGTTGCTAAAGTATTTTAATGGATTTTAGCTTGTTGCTATCAGTGTTGTTATTGTTAAAGGGTTAGTTCACCCAAAACTGAAAATTCTGTCATTAATTACTCACCTTCATGTCGTTCCAAAACCGTAAGACCTTCGTTCATCTTCAGAACGCAAATGAAGATCTTTTTGATGAAATCTGCAAGCTTTCTGTCCCTCCATAGACAGCCTATGCAACTGAAACTTTTGAAGCTTTAAAAATTTCATAAAGAGCTTGTAAAACTAATCCATATGAATTGAATGGTTAAGTCCAATTTTTCTGAAGAGACTTGATTGCTTTTTTATGATGAACAGATTTAATTTAGGCTTTTACTCGCATATAAACATTGATCAGTGAACATAAACAGAAGCTCAATCACACCTGCTTGACGTGCGAGAACAAACCTCTTCCAGAAGCTCAAACGTGCTGCGTAACACACAAGAATGAACCTTACTGGTTCTCGCACGTCAAGCAAACATGCTTGAGTTTCCTTTTACCACAACTGATGTGTGTGTTGATGAATGTTTATATGTGAATAAGAGTCTAAATTCAATCTGTTCATCATATAAAGCAACTGTGTCTCTTTGAAACATTTGGACTAAACCATTCAATATATATATAGATTAGTTTTATGATCTCTTTAAGAACTTTTTGAAGTGTCAAAGTTTTAATTGCGTAGGCTGTCAATGGAGGGACAGAAAGTTTTTTCTTTAAAAAGATCTTCATTTGTGTTCCAAAGATGAATGAAAGTACTTAATGACAGAATTTTCATTTTTGGGTGAACTCTTTAACTAAAATTATAACTATTAAAATTGTTTTTTTTAATTGAAATAAAGCTGAAATAAAATATATGATATGAAAAACTTAAAAGAAAATTAGAAGTGCTGCCTTGGTGATTAACTGAAATAAAAGTTGAAGTACTAAAATGACTAAAACTGAAATAAAAATATATATAAAAAAAAACTAATAAAAATGACAAAGTCACATAAAAAATTTACATAAAACTTAAACTAAAAAAAGTCTCTTTATATGTGGTTAGAAACCTAATTAAAATAAGACTTCTGGAAATGTGTTCGCATTTCATTAATTCAAACTCAATACCATAACAGACATGAGTAGAAGCACAAATTTCCAGTTTTCACTTTTAACAGTGACAGCTACTCTCAGTTGTTGTAAAAGAATGTCTTGTGGCATCATGCTGGTGTTTCTACGGTATATAGACAAAAGTGAACAAAATATCTTATTTCATGCAAATTAATCTCCATGCTCGGGGGAAAACTAATGAGGTTGTTAACATAGTATATCATCAGTGCATTGGGAAACGTACAGTGTTTGGGTTTAAAAATGAACTATTCTTCTCCTGTTTCTCATGACACCCACATGACACTAACCCGTGAGTCAGGCCTGAACTCTCTTTTCCTTCTGATCCTTTTAAAGATCTCTGTCAGTTCGTCCTGCTTGGCTTCATCTATGCTGGCCTGAGACGACAGACGAGCACGGGCTCCTGAAACTGTGGCGGAAAGACCTGGGGCAGGTACTGGGGTTGGGGTTGGGGTTGGGGCTGCAGCTGCAGCGGCTGCTGCCCCTGGGGTGTCCTGTCCCGGCAGAGGAGTGTCAACCATGGGGTCATCTACATGCTCAATCAACCATTCCATAGCCTGGGTCACAGACATGCTGCAGAAAGAGTGATTAGTTATTAGTGACTCTTCCACTGAGAGCTGGGACACACTGATGATGTTATTCAGCACCAAACTCAAAACATCATGTTTAAACATTTTATCACATCACGTGTTCATATATCGATTGAAATGACACTTAATGGATGCACTAAGTAATTTTTGTTTATGTTTCGCTGACCAATGTGACAGCGGTCTTGGACTTTATACTGCCAACTAGAAATGCTATGCATATTTATCCATGGATAATTTACACTACTGTTAAAAAGTTTGCAGTCAGTAGTGTAACAGAAAATAAATTTTTTTAAACTTTCTTTTCAGCATTTATTTACATTACACAGTGACAAAGACCTTTATAATGTTACAATAGATTTCTATTTCAATTTTAAATACTGCTCAACTTTCTATTCATCAAGGAATCTTGAAAAAATCATCAGTATCAGTTTCCACAAAAATATTAAGCAACTGTTTTCAAAATCGATAATAATGAGAAATGTTTATTGGGCACCAAATCAGCATATTAGAATGATATCTGAAGGAACATGTGACACTAAAGACTGGAATAATGATGCTGAAAATTCAGATTTGCCATCACAGGAATACATTTCTTTTAAAATATATTAAAATAAAATACTATTATTATGTTAAATTGTAATAATAGTTCACGCCATGTTGTAATTACCATAAATACAAGATTTCAACTTGTAAAAAGAAGTTCTAGAGCTTGTAATTACAGCTTGTAACATGGGAATTTTCTGAGAGCTCCTACTTTTATACCACATGACTGCTGTGGATTCATTTAGGCATTGATAGTGTTGCCATAGAAACGCATAATTCCCAGTCTGAGGACGTTACAGCTGCGAATTGAACGTCATGTGTTGTCATCTTGAGACTACGGTAATAATGACATGCCGTGAACTCAGCAAATATAACACAATATTACTTTTTAACTGTATTTTTGATCAAATAAATGCAGCCTTGGTGAGCATAAGAAACTTCTTTACAAAACACATATTTCACAACCACAGCTGAGAGCACTTACTGATTTAAGCGCAGAGCCTTCACAGCGCGGCTTTCAGGGAAACCCATTTCAGTCAGCTGCTGCAGGGCCGTTTCATCCACACGATCTTCCTCATCCTCATCCAGCATGGCTGTCAGAGTGCGAAGATAGAAAAAATATTCACTCACCAACATTTGCAAAGATAGCAAAATGACTCCTGCACAGTGGCCTGAGCGGTTATGAAATGAACAAATAGGTTAATAACGACTCCTTGTAAACAACAACAACAAAGTACTGTGGCAGTACTATGGTACAACAATGTTACTATATTGTACTTCAAATAATACAGTGGTATGGAATATGTCCCAAAACATATGCTGCGTCCAAAATCGCGTACTGTATAGATTGTACTACAGTTACTTCAAGACCATTAAAAAATATGTTCTACATAGTATGAATGTATGTAGTATGAATGAAATTTGGACGTACTACATCCGCCATGTTGTCATTGTCATGTGATTTACCGCCTCATAGGATAGTGAATCGAATGTGTACTTCAGAATCTCGGCAGAAGTTGTAGGTCATCTGGGTACTTTTCACCTATTGTTTTATGAATACTATAAATTCAGACTTATTCTTTGGCTCACATACTGTTTTTCACCTACTATTGTATATAGCATGGAAGTAGGCATATTCGGGCGCAGTGATAGTATTACCATGGTAGATGTCCGAAAAGCATGGATTTAATAAATTCAGGTGTCTATCCATACTTCCATAGCTTACCATTGGCCTTTTTGAAAAGATCAACAGCATCTGGATTCAGAGCCAGCAGCTTCTGAGCCACCTCAATAAGCGAGACCAGAATCTTCCTCAGCTCTGTCTGAAACTGACAAAAACAATAAAATAAAATAAAAATATTATAACATTTAAAACAATATATTCTAAAACATAAGCAGTGCAATGAAAAGTCAAAATGAACAGACTGCAAGTACCCACATCTCTGATGTTGTGTTGAGTTACAGTACGGTCAGTGTTACGAGTGGACAGGTTTGCTGTGGCTTTAAGGATGGCCTCCTTATCTGGTGCTTTGTTCTCTTGCTTTTTCTGTCAACAAGGACAAAAATTGGTTAATTTCACAGAATCAAAAATCTTAGAAGTGTAAAAGCATAGTAAGCATTAAGAATAGATCACCCAAAAATGAAAACTGTCACCACATACCTTCTCCTCAGAAGATATGTCAGTCATTTTTGGTGGAGCCAGTGGAGGTCTTTTCTTTATCAATAATAAGCAATCTAGAAAACAAACAATAAAAAATAAGGGTTTGTGTCTTTTACAATTTTAAATACAAAGAACATATGCAAAACACTATGTTATACTCTAGATCAGTTGTTCTCAGCCAGATATGATATTAAAATGATTTAAAGTAAGACGAAACAAGCATTAAATTAAGCTAAAACAACTAAAAATCTAAATAAATTCTTATTTTAATTCCCAGTGTCTTGAAAAACCTGGTTATATAATGTAGTCTAACTTTAAATGTGTGTTTTCCAAACCTGGAAAAGTCATGTAAATTATAAAAACCTAATAAAACTCTATAGGCTTTTTTATATATTTACATAAATCATACTTTTAAAAGTCTGTATCCTTAATTTTTTTTTTTTTTTATAAATTACAAAAATTATGAGGCCTTTAAAGATTGTGGACAATGAGGGGCTTGGAGTCAAAAAGGTTGAGAATCATCTTTCTAGATGCATCAAAAATGTTCATTACCTTTATCTTTAAGATTTTCCTCAGCAACTGTTTTGGATTCGGTGAGAATTCTCTCAGTGGCAGCATGAATAAGTTTGTGATGTGTAAGAGTTTTAGGATCCTCTAGACTTCCATGAACATACTGTAAGAGGCGAAAATATAGATTAAGTAAAAAAGATTTAAATAGCATTGTGCATTCTGCAGTGCCTAAAAACATAAATGAGTATAAAGGACATTTATTTCTGTTTAGTCCTAACAAAATAATATGTATATACAAAAGTATACACACACATTCAAAAGTTTGGGGTCAGTAACACTTTTTTAAAGAAATTAAAACTTTTGCTCAACAAGGATGCATTAAATTGTTCAAAAGTGGCAGTAAAGGTATTTATTGTGTTACAAAAATACTATTTCAAATTAATTAACTTTCTATTCATCAAAGAATCCTGAAAAAAAAAACAGTTTTCACAACAGCAAAACAGCATATTAGAATGATTTCTGAAGGATCATGTGACACTGAAGACTGGAGTAATGATGCTGATTTTTTCTTTTAACTTAACTAAACTAAACTTACTCAACTAAAATAGATATTTTATATTTTATAAGTTATTTTACACTGTAATAATATTTCACAATATTACTTTTTTTTACTGGATCAAATAAATGCAGCCTTGTCAAGCATAAGAGACTTCTTTTCTCTTTTCTGCATAAGAGAATCAATATCTTACAAACCCCACACTTTTGAACGGTAGTATACATTTACTCCATAAAATTCACATCTTTTACACGTGAGTCTGGTCCCCCCACTTATGAGCTCAGCCCATTCTGGCATCCACACAGGGTGGTCCAGTACTGTGGCACTGGTACCATGGTACAGTTAAAGTTAATTGTCACCACAGTGCACTGATATACACCTTCGTACTGAATAATTAATGTATCCTGCTTTTTACATGATACTCCAAAGTACTTTAAAGAACCCTACGGCATGGGCATGATATATGTCCATAAAACTTGGTATTATCGTGCCATTATGCACAGGGTAATACCACTGTACTTTTCAGACCAAACTACATCTTGAAGCAGGAACCAGACTTGACTTACAGTACAGTCTATGTGGTGATGCCACCTGCTAAAGTGCTTACAAACACATCCACAACCTTCAAACAATTAAGTTTGCAGATCAAATCCTCATAGAACATATGAAAGGGTGTGCACTGATCTGCACAGATGTGTGTACAGTACTTGACAGATATATTGTAAACAAAAAGAGGTTGTCAACAAGTTAAAGTCAGCTGTACACTGTGAGTCAACAAGAGTGACAGTGGTAGTAGTTACAGTCCAGCCACAGAGACAGAGTTGACGGGCCAGCTTGCTAAATTATAAATAGCACCGTCGACTCGTCTGCAAGTTACTAAAAATACTTGGCAATGACTCTGAAAATCTAGCGGGCCTGTCCTGCCCGGGTTGGCTAACAGAGCCAGCTAACCGATGGCAAACCTACATGCTTCAAGCATTTCTCCTTGAGTTTCTCTATAGTGGTGTCTTCCGTGACTTCCTCCAGCCACTCGGTGCCCTCCATAGTACAGACGTGGACCTTCAGGACTTTGCCTGCAAAGATCTTCTCCTCCTGCACGAACATTGCAGCAGCGGCGGCGGCAGCAGGACCGCAGCCTTCCCCGCTGAAGACGCTCCGAGAGCCCGCTGTCTACAACCCGGAAAGCCGCCCTCTTCCCCGCTTAAATCTGCCCTGGCAACAGACACGAGCTCACGGTCTCATTCGAACATTGTCATGCCGTCCGATCTGTACTGCCGCCTTCTTAGAAGGATTAATATTTTTCGATAGGACAGATAGGTTTCCTCACTCACAGCTGCAGCAGAGACGCTTGCTCCGTTGACACCTGCGATGCGAGAGCGACAGCAGTCGGTACGATGCACCAGTGCGCATGCGTGACGTTATTGAATGTGATTGGTGGAAGTACGAACAGACGCAGACGCGTCCTGATGCCTGTGCTGCAGACTCTCAAAACAGCCTCGGACAGGAGAGGTAAGCAAGACCCAGCGCACTGAGCTCTGCAATTGAAAAGAACGGGCTTTTCGCGGTAGCTTCAGCAAACATACCGAAAATCCAGTTTTCTGTAAAACTTTCTGCGGCCATAACTGCTTCCAGATGTCTACCTGGCCTACCTACGACACTTTCTTACTTATCTAATCTCTCTACAATGCTTATAAACAGTGCAGTTTTACAGTACTACAATTTCATTAAAAGTCAACATGTACTACACAACAAATGCTGACCTAAATGATGTACATTAAAATCTGAGAAACACAAACTATTAAATAAATAAATACCTTTGTGAGAAGTGAGTAAATTGAACGTTTTTCTAAAGGTTTAAAAACTGACATTGTATATACTTACACAAATTAAATATGAATAAAATTTGCGTTGGAAGTTATTAACCAATATTATTCAGCTAGAATAATAATTATCCTGAAAAGGGAAAGTCAGTTTACATGCAAAGTCTTGTCAAATCTTGTTTCTCAATTCTACATTGTACAATTACAGTACAAGTACCAGTGTTGACAGCTGGGGTATTAAGATGTTATTATAAGTTATTTTTATTGTTTTTAATATTTAATATAAAAATAATAATAATATGCAGCGGGGTCAGGATTTCTCATAACCAAACACCAACCCTTGTCTGACCTGTATACTTGTGTCCTCCACGTCAATAGGCGGCGATGTTGTACATGTTCCCTGTAGAAAAAACTATTTGTCGGACAGAAGGAGACCCATGAGAACTGCTAGAGATTAGTATTGTCATTTCTAAAATACAGTAATGAGTTAAGGTTTATGACAGATTGTTCGACATTAACCTTAATTAAACGAAACCGTTTACTCTGAATACCTTTTACTTTCTACAGCACTTCATCGCTTTTCTTCTCTTTTAATGTTGAGCTAAGTTATTTAGCAGTTACAGTCTGCAGGATAGTTTACGTCTGTTGTCAAGTTGACTTGTAAGTTAACATGTCCAAACACAAGACGAAAAAGCTCATTATTGAAGATGGTGCGTGTCAACCTGCTTGTCTTTTGCTCTTTCTATAATAATTCTGTAATACATTTCTCTGACTTGAATGGGTATTACAGATAACATTCTGTATTCTTGAAATCTTTTTTTTTTTATTTTTTTTTTTTATGTCTTTTGTGCACATGGGCAAATTTACTTTCAGATGAGCCAAAGCAAGATGAGCTGAATCCATTTTCTTTCAAAGAGTTTATCAGAAACAAGAACCAGCAGCCCTGTACTACAGAAGCCCCAGAGGTGAGGAAGAAGATTACAAATGCATTGTCACCTGGTATAGTTTTTAGATATTAGGATAAAATGTATGTATGTGTATTAACTGTTCAGGTAACTAACAGCTCAAGATGCAGATACTTCTGTCAAGTATGGTTAACAATGACTACATTTTTGAGTACTTTTCTTTTAATAATTATCAGAATTGTAAATGAATCAAAACTTTATTTTTAATGTCTTTTGTGCACATGGACAAATTTACTTTCAGATACTTTCTGATCACCATTTTACTTCAGTAGTCCTGTGGTATGATTGATTTTCCAAAGGTATATGATGGTGCATGCTACGTCGAGCAGGACTATAACACCTCCATAGATTTCGCTACCAAGGGGCCTTTCTTCACAGATCCCTCTGTGCTCTGTCAGCCTTCTGAAAGCGAACCTGAGGAGACATGGATTGAAAGCTGCCACCCATCAGCCCTTGAAGGTTCTCATGACTTCCAACAATGTGGGACTTTAGACCTCAGCGCTTACTCTGAGCAGTCATCTCTGTGCAGTGATGAGAGGGAAGTAAATGTGACTGAATGGGAACTGGATCAGTCTGACTTCCTGCCAAAGAAGCACTTAGGAAGAAGAAGCACAGGAAGTTATGAGGGTGATGAAGAGACTTCAGTGATTGATATTTCTTTCCATCTTAAGAGGAACAATGCTGAAAATGGCACAAAGAATGCGCAACAGGTAAGTTGTGTGCATGGTGTGAGTTTTTACATATGCATGAGCTGAATGTTTATTATATTATAACTGGTGCAGTGCTGCTTTTCAAAATAAATGTTTCTCAAGTCGACATGAAACGGTAGTTGTGATAGTCTTTTTTTCCTTATTGTGATATATATTTGAATGAAAAGGCTTCTCGAATGAGAAAAACTGTAGGGCGGGACTCAATTTTGCCCATCGGGGATTGATTGGGTCGTTGCTATTGGTCGATCTTAATTGAGGGACAGGTTGTCCCGCCCTCACGCCAGTAAACATCATCAGAGATAAGAAGAGATGTCGCTGCAAGAGGGAGGGGAAGTTATTTTGATTAAAGATTACAAGGAAACATGAATAAAAAAAAGTGATTATGTGCACATAAATCATTTATAATAAATAGTGCAATATTACATTAAAAAAACTGAATTGTCCATTTTGATTTCATTTTGACTTTAATGTGTTTTAGCTCAGAGAAGAGAATTCTCTATTCAGAAAGCAAATCAAAGAACTCCTTAGAAAGTCAGAAACGGACTCCAAAAGGTAAGGCTCTTTACACAGAATGTAATGTTATATGTGTGTAGTCTTAATGCAGATTACCAAGTTAGAATGATTCGGAGGTAATTAAAGGCACAATATGTAAGAAGCGGAAGCGGCGACTGCGGCATAATAAAAGTTCTGCTGCTCTCGAGACGTGTGTCATGCTCGTCTCTCATTAGCAATCGCTCCAATCCTGCTCTGCTTCATACTACAGTAACGTTAATGATCTTATCCATGAATATGATTTCTGTCCGAGTCCCATCCCGATTCTTTTCCATCAGCTGTAGACTTGAAGACAACACCTCAAGGCGTCATCAAGCTACGCCTTTGTTTTGAATAAGTGACCTCTAAAGGCAAAAATTTACATATTGTGTCTTTAATGGACTGAAGTGTATCAGTATCGTTCCTGTCTGATTAAAGATCTCTGGTTGCTTCTAGATTATTTCTAATGGTTAAACTTTCCAATTTGTAATAGGATCGAACAACTCACAGATGAGCTGCACAACAAGAAGTTACAGGAGGAGAGAGAGGCTAAGGCTTTGGAGACAATGGTGCAGTCAGTAGAACAAAACCTTCAGTTAATGACGGTATAAAACATTGTGTTGTCATTCATATAACAATTTTTTTTTTATTAAGGTTTAAAATATGAGATGAAGAATTTTTATCTTTACTGCATTCAAGAAATGAAAATTCTGTTTTTTTTTAATACAGAAGAGGGCAGTCAAGGCTGAAAATAGTATTTCAAAATTGAAACAAGAGATACAACAACTCCAGGTTTGACTTCTTTCCATATGCACACTGAAAATTCACACTATATACAATATAATAAATTGTACATTTATATGTATATACCACTATATACTGTAATACATTTATTTATATATATATATATATACTACTATATAATATGTTTGTGAACTTTGTGTGAATTTGTGATCAAAATGACTATTTCACTTCTGTTATTGTTCAGGTTAAAACTCCACAATTATGATTATTTTATTGTTTTCTTCTCAGGGCCAGCTTGAAGGATATAAAAGTGAAAATGAGAGGCTTAGATATGGAGAAACTACAGCCTTAACCACAATGAGACACAATGCACAAGTGGCCTCTGAGTACCTTAACAAAGCAGCTCAAGATGCAGAGACTTCTATCAAGTATGATTAACAATGACCATTACGTTTTTTGAGTACCTATCTTTTAAAAATGATCAGAAATGTACAGTAAATGAATCAAATTATTGCACTGAATGTGTTGTTTATGTTTACAGGCAGTTGCTTACAGGAAGAGAGACACTCTATTTTGTATCCCAGTTATTGACCTCCATTGACAAGATCACAGAGATTCATGATTAAATGTTTACCTTTTAAACACTATGGACCCACTATATTTAGACTGTGGTATTTCATTGTTTATTATTTCATTCATAAATTTCATTAAAAATCATGTTTAGGTTTTATGAAATGGCAAAAAAAAGGTGTGCTGGGCTAAATAATGACCAAGTTAAGCTCTAACAGAAGCTTAAGACTTAAGTACACCAAATAGTGCCTTGGATTCTTTCATCAAAATCAAAGCTCTATGTTGTAGTAGTAGTATTTAAAACCTTTTGCACTTTTGTCAAATAAGTCCTTTCCTAAAAGTCTATTATATATTATTTACAAGATTTTTAGTGTTTCGTGATTTGTGTATTGATATATAAATTAACATTAATTTTTATAGTTATGCTGTTTTAAATTACAACATTTTAGCTATTTGTTTATGTAAACAATAGTTTATCAGCATTGGATGAAGTGCCTTATATTAATAATGCTTGTTATTGACTTAATAAAAACGTTTTTCATTCATATGGTCCTATTGTTCTTTGAGAATCCAACACTTAATATCCCTAAATTGTCACATTAACATTTAATAGATGCCATCATAAAACCATTTTATTATATACAATTTTGTATATGTATTTTTTAACATATACAATATTTATGTTAAATATTAAAGCAATAAGTTAATTTAATGTGCATTAATTAGTAATTAACAGTAAAACATTAGTTATTTTATTTTATTATTATTTTTATGGTGAAGGGTCGATGGGACCTTTATTATGAAGCGTACGTGAAGATGACGCACTATTGATGCGCGCTTCGTGTTTGAATACGCATGACGTTCTATGAACGTAGAATAGTTTTATCGGCAGAATTATTCTTAACAGTTTAACTAAATTAATTTAAATTAGGGTGATATTTGAAGTCACTCATTAAAAGCAACGACCTCGAGTTATGTTGTAATAAGTGTAAATCTAGTTCAGAGACCCCAAGTGCACTCTTTGTGAACATGCTGCTGCTGTACAGGTAGATTTGAGTGAGACATTCAGAAACGCGAGCAATGATGCTACAGGATTCAGCAGGTGTTATTATTGTGTTTGTGTTATAGAAGAGCAGCAATGCTGAAGCCCACAGCAGCCTAATGCATTAAAGGAAAGCTAATGTAAGTACATGTCCACACGGCACAGACGGACAACTAGGTATTTTGTTGCTGTATGCATTTCATGTTGCCAGATAATCATAAACTGTATATTCTGCTTCGTGCTAATGCTTTACTTTTTCTTAATTTAGGCTTATTTATTTTATATTGAATATAGAGGGGCGTTTTAGGCATTTGTTTAAAAGAGTTATTGTTTATTACTACAGCATTACAATTGAGCAAATGAAACGAAAAGAAAGTAGGTACTGAATCAAAAATTTACTCACCTAAACGTCTATTAAACAAAAACACAGAGTCAATGTAAAAAAAAAAAAAAAATTCCATTCTCATTTAATTGTAAAAGTTAAGTATGTAAAAATAACAAGGTAAACTTTCTATCAAGAGACTTTGTAAACCAGCCTCTTAGAGGTTCTCAGTGTAAGTTCTTTAGATGTAAAAACAATGTCTTAGAAATTTTACATTTTAAATTCAGCAGTAGTCCATCTTGAAGTAAATGAGTATGATTATATTGGCTTTTCAGGTTTCAGCTAGTCTAAAATGGCATCAGATGACTTGCTTGCAAAGAGGGAAAAAATCCAGAGGGAGATTTTGGCTCTTGAGAGTTCTCTAGGTGCAGACAGCAGCATCATAGACCTACTGTCATCTGACAGCAACAGCGGTGAGTCACTGTAGAAATGCCCACTTACTCTGTGTTTTTGGGCATCCTATCGCATTAGCACACCCATGACGCCCACAAATGCTGCCAAGGTAGTAGGTAGGCAGCTCACTGGGACTTGAGAACAGCCTATCTTGGAAATAAATAAAATCTTATATTGCTGTATTATAGGCTAGATGTTGTTTATGACTGGATCATTCTTTTGAGTAAGTTCTTTCAAATTAATTGATTCACAAAATGTTCTAAATGATTCAGTAGTGGTCTATTGATGATTTCATGAAATCCTTACCTAGAATGGTCATAGAAAACCCATGGAAATTCATTTGACAAAAAGTTGGGAGCTGTGTTTTTGACTTGTGCTCTGTGTTAATGTAATATTTTGTTTCCATGACAGATGATGAATCTGATGACAGTGGACCTGTGATTGAAGGAGTGGTAAGAATCTAGAAAGTTAATATAATGCACCATAGAAATGAAATGTAATTTTTTGATTCTTATATATTTGTAACTCTCTCTCAAAGCCTGATGATTTGGAGACAGAGCGGCTGCGGATTCAGAGGGAGATTGAGGAGTTAGAGAATACACTTGGTGCTAATGCAGCATTGGCTGATGTATTGGAGGGTAAATAATATTTTATTTTATTTAGATTGACAGTGATTTTCATCAGCTTAAAAAATTAACTTTCACATTCTCCATGGGAACTTTCTCTGAAATTAGTGGGTTGTTGCGTTTAAATATTTGATGCATAATCTGAAATGTTTGTAGTATTTCATTATAGGGTCTGCTGTTATTAAATTGTTTTTTTGTTTTTTGGGGGGGAAACAGACAGTGAACATGGATCTGATTCTGTGAGTTACCCCTTTCCTTCCTTCATACATGCTTATACTGCCAATTTTTTATATATATTTTCCTCATTTTTTTTTTTAATGCTTTTAAAAATTGTTCTACCTCCATTAGAGTCATGAAGACAGTGATGATGGTAATTATGAGCTGGATCTCCCGCAAAATGTGGAGACTTGCCTACAAATGAATTTGGTCTATCAGGAGGTGCTGAAAGAGAAACTATCTGAGCTGGAACAGCTCCTCAAAGAGAATCGACAGCAGCAGGTTAACAACAAACATCTGGGCTGTAGTTCATTGAAACAGAGTTTTCATGCCACTCAATTGCATGAGTTAAATTACACTATAACCATTTTAAAGCTGACTGTATCTCCACAGAAAGAGGTTGAGGCCCAGCTCTCTGGCCCAAGCACTTCTAGCTCCTCTGTACCAGGACTTCCCCCTCAGAAACTCTATCTTGGATACTTCATGAAGCCTTACTTCAAAGACAAACTCACCGGTCTGGTATGTTATGAAACTAATACTGGAAATCTGTACATTTTTGTGGTGTCTGTGAAATCATGCATTTCAGAGTCATTGAAATTGAAATATTTATTCATTTCTTTTTATTTGCCTCCAGGGCCCTCCAGCAAATCCAGAAACTAAAGAGAGGCTGAGTCATGGTACCAGACCAATTGATGAGCTGAAAATAAGAAGATGTATGCTTGCTTCTTGTTACTTAAAGATTTTTTTTTTTTTTTTTTTTTTTTATTAAAAATAGAACATGTGGTTATGTCTTTCAGGGGAGGGTTGGCAGAAGACTTTGCTGACTAACGGAGTCGCCAAAGACATACTAAAAAGGATGCTACAACCCAAACTATCCAAGTGAGTTCCAGAAAAATTTGACCTAAATATCTGGCTATTGTTGCGCTGTCTGTTCAGTTTGGATAAAAAGAGTTTTTTCTTTTAGAAACGGAAGTTTGCTTTTATCGTAATTTTTTTTTTTTGGATGTGTATTTTCACTATATATATATAATATTACATTTAGAGAGCCTGCAATGGTCTGTGTTTTCATAGGCTGGACTATTTGAGTGCCAAGATGTCTAGAGTTGGGGATGAGGAAAAAGAGCAGTTGAAGAAACAAATGGAATTAATTGAGAAAGATATTGCAGAAATAAGGTAAAGACATTTTAAGTTTCTTGTCTCATAAACGATGTCCTGTAAGACTGTAAGTACACTTCCATTCAAATCTTTAAGAACAGTAAGATTGTTTTCAACATTGATAATAAGAATTTTTTTTTCCTGAGCAGCAAATCACCATATTAGAATGTTTTCTGAAAGATCAGGTGCCACTGAAGACTGCTGCTATGCCATCATATAAATGCATTTTCAAAAACAATAAAAACTTTCAAATAAAAAAAACCTTACAGACTTGTTTAAAACGTTTAAATGTTAGTGTACTTGTTGTGCAATAAAATGTGTAATTAAACCTAATAATATCGCCTTAGCACCCTGAAAGATGATCAGCTGGTGGGCAATCGCCATGATGATCATGACTGGGAGAAAATATCAAATATTGATGTAAGTTATATAGTTTTTTTACTGATATGCAGTCAAATAAATAATGTACTATCTTCTAACATCAGTTTCTCATTTTAAAAGTATGAAAGGACTTGTTTCTGTGTGATAGTTTGAAGGTTTGCGACAGGCTGAGGATTTGAAAAGGTTCTGGCAGAACTATTTGCACCCCTTCATTAACAAGTCTGTGTGGAAACAGGATGAGATAGATAAATTGAAAGGAATTGTAGAAGAATACAATTGCTGCCATTGGGACAAAATCGCAGAGGCTCTTGGGGTAAGGATAGAGAAATTCATGCACTTTCAAAATAGCTGCTTATATATATATAATGAATATTCTGTTGTGTATTATGGTTTTTAATATTTAACCTCATGTTTAACAACACAACCTACCACTCATTTAATGCCTTTGACATATATATATATATATATATGTCTTGTTTTCTTTTGCTTTCCAGACGAACAGAACGGCTTTCATGTGCTTCCAGACTTACCAGCGCTACATTTCAAAGACCTTCAAAAGGAAAGAGTGGACACCGGAAGAAGACCAGGTCCTTAGAGACCTTGTTGAGAAAATGAGAATCGGAAACTTCATTCCTTACATACAGAGTGAGACAGTTGGGTCTTCTTGAGCTCTTGTACTGGATGTGGTGTATTTGTTTCTAAAACAGATCATTCTGACTCTGAAATCAGATTGGATAACTCACATTCAAATTAAAATATGTGATGTATAATGTAGACGTAATTCTTCTAAAAAAAAATGGTAGAAAACCAGTAAGAGAACTATGAGGAATTCATTCTCACATGATTTGTTCTTGCATACACCTGCACTTTTTTAAAATAGTTTATTTTACAGGTTTAATTGACTGTTTACTGTTTTGGAAACAAGAATGTATCATAGGAGCCATATATTTGTAATATTTATTATCTCCATAGTGTCATACTTCATGCCAGGCCGTGATGGATCACAGCTGGCATATCGCTGGACGTCTGTTCTGGATCCCTCCATAAAGAAAGGTCCCTGGTCCAAAGAGGAAGACCAGGTATGGAGCATAATTAATTTTTTTCATTTAATCAGAATTCCTATGTAGTTTGGAAAAGTATGGAATTTGATGGGTTGGGGGGGGGGGGCGTTTCCAGACTATTGCCCCTATTCAGTTTTATAAAATTAAGAATTTCTAAAAAAAAAAAAAAAAATGTATCATACAAGCAGAGAGTTTTCATCGCAAAAGTTTATTGATCCTTTAGTGATTGTCATACAGGATGGAATGTATTCAAGGCGCACATTCTCATTACGCAAAACTGTTTTGTCTTTACCATAAGCGAGTCTCTTTTGAACCGCACTAAACGAATGTGCGTGAGCCACTCAAACCAGCAACAGATAAAGGAGAAACAATCATGTAAATCCGATTGTACTTTGCTGTTGGGTGATCGTGCAACATCAAATCACATTTACAGTATCAAACTGTTGTGTCAGAGGTGAATATATACTGCACAGGTTATTAAGCATTTTAGGCTCATGTAAGCACATGTTACCACTTGGAGAAAACTAGTGAAAATTTTTTTTTTATATTAAAAATACATTTATGTTAATTATGGTCTGAAATATGTATAGGTTTGGAAATTTGAGTCTGGAAAAGTATGGAATTTTGAAATGGAAAATGTGTAGGAGCCCTGTTTAATAAATGACAAACAGAAGCTTTTGTAGCATATCCCATCACTGAAACTTTATTAACCTGCTAGAATCACATGTCCCCATGTTCACTAATTTGACTAACTGCTCTCTTATCAGTTATTGCGGAACGCTGTCGCAAAATATGGCACCAAAGAATGGGGGAAAATCAGAATGGAAGTGCCAGGCAGGACCGACGGTGCTTGTCGTGACAGGTATGACTCATTTCAGATAAAGATAAATTTATGCTCTGCAACTAATGTTTAAAATAACGTGCCTGAAATCATCTCCTAACTCTTAAATCAATCTTGCTGAATGGACTAGTGCTGGTAATTGATATGTAAATATTAATATTTTTGTATCTTAGGTATTTGGATTGTCTTCAGGAGAATGTGAAAAAGGGGCCTTGGAGCGAAGAGGAGGTAGAACTACTAAAAAAAATGGTTGAGAAATATGGTGTTGGTAAGCGATGTCCCTCTTATTTTTATTTACTTTATTTTTTTTTATTTATTTATTTGCATATTTGGCATATATACACTACCGTTCAAAAGTTTGAGGTCAATACAATTTTGTTTTTTAACTTGAGCACCAAATCAGCGTTTAGAATGATTTCTGAAGGATCATGTGCCACTGAAGACCGGAGTAATGATGCTGAAAATTCAGCTTTACCATCACAGGAATAAATTACATTTTAAAATATATTAAATCAGAAAACTGTTACAAAATAATTACAAAATATTACTGTTTTTACTGTATTTTTGATCAAATCTTTTGAACAGTAATGTATCTAAATAACGAATGACAATTACATCAGGGCTAGGTCAAGATGACTTATCATGACTAATTTAAATCCTGTTTTGTTTTTAATCATATGAATATGGAGCAAATGTAACAAAAGTGTGTAAAAATGTCTTCAAAATTTTGAAATGACTCATGCAAAGGGAATTTTTGAACCAACAGATTTTATTAAACATTGCAGCCTTGACTCACAATGACAATGGTATTTTTCAATGTAGACACTGTGTCAGCCTTCAAAAGAGCTCTAGACACATGTATTGCTATTTTGGCAGACCAAAATGTATCCATACTGTATCCTAATGACTCCATATTGTCTTTATCCATTGTGAATCATAATTTTCCAGGCAAGTGGAGTAAGATTGCCTCAGAGATCCCAAACCGGGTTGACTGCCAGTGCCTGAACAAGTGGAAATTACTGACAAAAGCTGTAAGTTCATTGTTCAGTCTTGTAGCTTTCAAACGAAGATTAAAAATCATAAATAATCATACACACTATTTGTTTTTTGTTTTTTTTAAGAGTCAAAATAAAGGTGTAAAAAGAGAATTGAAGCCAACAACAATACAACAAAAAGCAAAAAGACGAAAAGTTTTGAGAAAAAAAAATAAAAAGGAGATGGGAACCTCCTCCAGCTCTGAGGATGAAAAAAAGATAAAGTATATGGACAGTGATGCTGAACCAGATGCGCCCTTAGTTGAAGAAATTGAAATACCACGAAATGACTATGTACAGACAGATATGAAGAAATGGATACCTGCAAATGCAAACTTACTGGTTGTTTCTCAAGAAACTCTCAGGACAGTATGGGTCCGTCTTCCCACCAATGAGGAGGAGCTACAGTATGCTACTAAAGAATCTGAGTTAGGCCGCAATCGATCAGAAAAGAGCAAGTGTTCGAAAGTCAGGCGCATTTTGGTGCGCAACACCGTCCTGAACCGCTTCGGAAACATTGAAAGAACTTATGTGGGTATGAATCCTGTTGTCCTGCAAAGCCAGGTAAGATGTTTACTTTCTTCATTCTCTTTTCTTGTCAGATCTGTGCAGATTTATATGTTCTGCTATTTTTCTTTGTAAAATGAATTTAATTTCATGCATGCAGACTGACGATGAGAAGGCCATGATCAAGGTGGCAGAGAGTGATATTAGACTCTTCGTGCAGTGCAAGGGAACATCTTTAATAAAGGTGTGGTTAACAGAGATGATGCTAGATCTACATTTATAGTAAATATAAGGCCGTTACATTATTAATATTTGTTTAAACATAAAGGAAAATGGTTGCCACTTGGCAAAAGCTAATAAGATTTAAAAACTATAGCCTTATTCAGACTTGAGACTGTATACATTTCTTTGTTCTGCTGTACAGAAAGGAAGATATTTGGAAGAATATTTGTATCCAAGCAGATCTCACTCCCCGTTGACTAGTATGTCAACGGGGGGCGAGATCTGCTTGGTTACAAACATTCAGGTTTGGAAAAACTTGAGGGGGAGTAATTGATGACAGAATTATCCCTTTAAGGCAGCATATTGTCTTTATATTCATACTTCATATTTTTTTTAAGTAACATTTGGAAAATATATTTACTTAAAAAAATGTATATACTTTATATTGATAATATGTTTTTCTTTTCAAAAGAAAGTAAAAAGTCCAGCAAATAAAAAGAAAGTCCAGGAAAGTCCAGGAAATAATAAAAAAAGAAGGCTGGTTCAGGACATGGTCAGCCTTAAAAATGACCTCCTGAAAGCTATCACCCCATGGATTGGTAATGTGATCATGCCTCCCCCAGTGAAAGAAAATACACTTCGTGAAGGTACTTGTTTGACTTCTGACAAAACACCTGAAAATATGTAGTTTAGTTATAAGCAGGCCAGCATGGAGTTTGCGCAAAAAATAAATTTGTATTCCTTAAAAAAATTTGATTTCACTTCCTCTGAAACGACTTGTCAGGCACACTACTGGATAACAATACCATTATTTAAAGTGATGTTGAAGCAATGTTTTAGCAACTTCAGATATCATATCAGAAGTTTAGCTTTTTTTTTTTGCTTTTTTTTTTTTTTTTTGATGCTTCACTACCAAGATATGTCTCATTATGCAACAAAATGAGAACCACAATTTACATTGACTTTAGTGCATTAAGTTTATAGTGTTCTAGTGTAGTATTATAATGTTCAGATTCCAAGTGGGCCTAGCTATAAGCAAATAGTTTAATGCATATGTTTTTGTTGTCAATAATTCATACATAATCACTTTACAGGTGATATTGTTGGAATAAAAGCAGAAGACATCCCTCTTCCTAAGACATCAATGCTTGTATTTTTTATCAAAGTAAGCCTTTGTCAACATTTATGATGAAATAAAAGAAACGGTGATTACAGAGTTTCACATAGTTTTGTGTTATGTCTGAAAACAGGCTTTTCACATAGATGTCATGGGTTGCAGAAATGTCATTGAAATTCAGCAAGAGAAAGGCATTAAGGTATTTATCAATCCAGCATCTTACGTTTATTAGTATAGTTGCCATACTTTGTTGTAGGGCTGCCCTCGGATTTCCTAGTCGACTAGTCCTTCATTTAACCCATTAGCCACTAGTAGTCACACATTTGATATTAATTTAATTACTTAAATATATACTGGTGGGTGGCATCGGAAAATATGATAGAGGATTGCCAATTCCTGTGGAGTTTAGATGACTATTA
Organism: Elopichthys bambusa; assembly: GCA_037101425.1. Taxonomy (NCBI): domain Eukaryota; kingdom Metazoa; phylum Chordata; class Actinopteri; order Cypriniformes; family Xenocyprididae; genus Elopichthys; species Elopichthys bambusa. Next base: position 14,136,308 of record CM074434.1, read on the forward strand.
AGGGGCAGCCCTAAATAAATACTTTTTTTTTTTTTTTTTTTTTTAAAGAAATTAATATCTAGAAGATTAGGGTTCTATCAGTGTTGTCAATTGTTTTCTCCTGTCTCCTTTTTCCAGGAGCCTATTGCTGTATGTAACCCGACAACAGGTATCTGTTTATATTTATCCATTTTAAAATTTTTAAATAAAATAGCAAAAATACACATATCTAAAGAGCTCTCTTATTTCTGTCAAAACATAACATAAATAATGTTAATGTGTCATTCCTAAGGTTATTTAGGTCCTCCTAAAACAGTGGCAGTGATGCTTCAGGAAGGAAAAAAGAAAGCTGAACACAAGAAACCTGCAGAACCTCCTCAACATCCACCTCCCCTGCAGCTAGTTCATCATCTTAACACTCCCCAGCTGCCAGTCAGGCAAATGATGCCCCCTGCTTTGATTCATCCCAACAATCTTGTCATTACACAGCCAAACATGCAGGAGGCAGTGAAACCTTTAATGCCTAAAGGACAGAAAGTATCACTACTACTACAGTCACCACCACAAGCTATGTCAACAGTTCCTCTACCGGTAATACAAGGAACACCTCCAGCACAACCCATTACAACATCAATGTCCACATCACCAAGTGAAGAGGACTCAGACTGCGTCAGATCTATGAAACGCATCCGCAAACCTACTGAGAAAGTTCAAGCCCTAATGGAAGAATCAAAAGCTAAAAGTAGCAAAAAAGTGTCACAGAAACAAAAAAAGAGCAAACACGCTGTTCTTCCGACCATTGCATTGCAGACGCAGCCAGTAAACTGGATTCTTACCCCCACCAGTTTGGTACAAGTAACTGGCCCACTTTCTGCTAATATCCCAAGCAACCAGACACTTATTGTGCCAAACAGTTCCCCCCTAAATAACAGTACTTGTCCATTCACCTCAACCAATTTATACCCATTATCATCTGCCCCTATTGTTGCTGCTGCTTCTGTCAGTCCTGCCCTTATAAGTTCTTCTGTCTCAGATGCCTCCAACTATACCCACAAGACTTCCTCCTCTATGAACATTAGCCCCAGAGGTAATAATTCAGGCATCCAGATGCCTTCTTCAACTACTACTAGTTTAGTATCGAACCAAAGTATGCCACATAGTGTTCAGGGGTTGTCCCAAGCACCTACCAGTGTTGACCAGAAAGGTTCTCATGTTGAAGCTACAAAGAACTCATCAGACTCCTCCTCTGATGAAGCCATTGTAAGGCAATATAAATCATCTCAATCAACTGTTCCCAGTGCATCTCATGCTGTTTTCAGTGTTTTTCCAGTTCCCTTGACTGTGCAAACTTCGACTAGTGGACCAACAAATGAAGTGGCAAAGCCTTGTGGTGTTTCTGAAAATGGCTTCTTTCCTGTGAAAACTAGTCAGCTGCCAACCATCATCCAACAGAACAGTTTACCCATCACAATATTAAACCCCTTTTGTGCTCCTAGAAGACCTCTCCGATCTCTGGCACCTCAGATTGCAGCTCCATCACCTCAGTTTGTAGCTCCATCCCCTCAGGTTGTAGCTTCATCATTTTATGTAGTTGCTCCATCACCTCGTGTAGTTGCTCCATCACCTCGTGTTGTTACTCCGTCACCTCGCATTGTAGCTTCATCGGTAGTACCTCAAATCACAACATTAAATGAACCATTGATCCCTATTTCTGATCTTCCCTCTGATGGTGTGAGCTTCGATCCTCACTTGATATTTCCTGAGCATTCATCTGAAGTAGATGACTGGATAAATGGGAAAGGTGGAATCCCGATACCTCATCTAGAGATGTCTTTGCCTTACCTTCCACCATCTGCTGCCAGCATCAAAACACTGACTTGTTTGCTCAAAGCTAAACAATCTCTGCTTACATCTGCAGTGAAAAAACTGCCAGTTGAGTATCAAAATGGCATGGGAGAAGAAGATCAAGTAGCTGCCATCCGCAAAATGATTGCAGAAAGGTTTGCCTCAAATCCAGCGTACCTGCTTTTCAAGGCTCGTTTCTTGTCATGCTTTACCTTACCAGCCATTTTGGCCACTATAAACCCATCTGAGAAATGTCAGTCAGATAACACTAGTGATGAAGATGAGGACTTACATTTACCACAGAGGGAAAAAAGCGTTCAGCCACCGGCTGCAGTAAGTTGCGCTTAACATTGAAGTAACCTTTGTTTGTTTGTTTTTAGTATATTTTGCTAATGTATTTTTCTCTTTCAGAGGATTGAGCTTAACATGAATGAAAACGAAGCATCAGCAAAACAGTTCTCAGGAATCAGTACAAAAAGGCAAAAGAATCGACGTCAAGTTACATAAGATTCATCAGCTGTTTAATGTCCATACCATGCTATAGCAATGAAGTGCTAATGGCTTTAGATTTTGTTCAGTCTGACGTTTTATTAGTTTAAGGGACCAGTATGTGTTCATTGTACTGATTTATTTTACTCCATCCATATGTTTTGTTGTAAGAACATGCGTCCTGGCAACTTGCTTGGGGAAAAAAGACTGCACTGTACTATTGTAAATTATTCTTAAAATATTTTATACTTTTGTTGCTGTTGTTTTTTGAATAAATTATTTAGAATTGTGAAATGTCTTGTCATTTATGTTTTTGTATTAGGCCTAGTTTTTATGCTTTTATATTATGTGATCATAATGTGCAACTTATATAATCAAAAAGTGACATTTTTGTGTGCATTTCAACACAACAATTTATTGTGAAATAGAGGGAAATTATAAAAAAAAAAAAAAAAAATGCACTGACAACTGGAAAAGGGGAACTTCTGTCACCGCAGTGCTCAGTGAACTTCATTTCCTTTTTGAGTTTAGAGACCAGCCAAATGTGTAATGTGCATTTGGCCATAAAGCTTCCTATCAGACAACTCTTGTCAAGCCAACAGAAAGCTAGTGTCAGTCATGTCTGATGGCACAGGAGTTTTGGAGGTGGAAGATGATGATGAGTGTTGGGCACGGCTGGAAGACTACAGAATGCTTCTCATCAAGACCATTGAGCCCTCAAGGATAACGCCTTATCTGAGACAGTGTAAGGTGCTGAGTAGCGAGGATGAGGAACAGATCTACAATGACCCCAGTCTGGTTATCAGACGCCGAAAAGTTGGTAAGATGTGTCTAAAGTTATGTTATGTAAACATTAAATATGCTACAAAAAGTTGTTGACAGGGATATTTACTGTGAAATGAAGCTTCTCTTATTTTCTAAGCATATACTCTTATCTTAACACCTCAGGTATCTAGATATTTATAAAGAGTTTAGGAATGACTATTTTTATTTGCTTGTAGGGGTGCTGCTGGACATATTACAAAGAACTGGCCTGAAAGGATATGAGGCATTTCTAGAGAGTTTGGAGCTAGACTACCCAGATGTGTACCGTAAAATCACTGGAAAAGAGCCTGCTAGGGTCTTCTCCGTACTAATTGGTAAGTTGTACATTTTTTCAAATGTATTATTTTATGCAAAATGATAATTGCTTTGATAACTGCTATCATCATTGGCCAAAGGAGAATAGATTTTGTTAAATATAGGATTTTTCTCTGAAGGTACTCCAAGGAGTCCTTTATATAGGATATATAAACATTTGGAATTTCTTATTTGCTTATATTTGCATAAGATTTTTAATCATTAAATAATTTCTAAATTTCTATCTAAAGATTTGTTAAGCTTTTAAGCAATAACACAACTGTTGATCTGAACATCAGCACTGTTGTGATTCGCCATCAGCACTATTCACTATTCCACAAAAAAAAAAAATTCAAACTAACTGCACAATTGCAAGTATATAATTCTAAACATATTCAACTGACGCATCTCTAAGCAACATACTGTGGCATTTGATTCCTGAGTGAATCAGAATTTATGAACGATTTGGTTGAATAAATGATTCAACGACTTACTCAAAAAGACAGTAGGGCCCTGTCCCAAATGGCACACTTCATAGTACTTTCGGTCTTGTGGACTTACAATGGCTGCCACGTGCGTATGTCCGTAAAGTCGATGACACCGTAGGGTGTGCCATTTGTCAATTTTAGGTCTCAGAAGGGTGCTCGTGAGCACCCCCTTTGCGGTCAATATGCACCCTCGATGCACACTTTTGCTGAGCTGCACTGGTGCAGACATCTTCCCGACAGTCAAAACGGCATTACATCACGAAAGTGCGGATTCATAGGAAGACCGTGAGTGATAGGTGTATGACATTACCACGAAAGCGATTAGAGAGTCATATTACTTTGATGTCATACACTGATTGGCCTGCGCAGTGCTGCTTCAAGTCAAACACACATAGTGGCTACATCCGAATAGGCATACGGAAAAGAGTGAAATGTCTGAATTCACAGTATTCATAAAAGAGTAGGCAAACAGTACCTAGTACTTCCAGTGAGATGTGCATCTGATGGACACTTTACTATCCCATGAGGCCACAGGAGAGGAGTTGTGAATGGCAGTGAAGCGACGTCACTGTAGGTCATGTGACAGTAACAACATGACCAATGTAGTATGCCTGGATTACATTAATTCTACACATTTTCATGCTACATAGAACATACTTTTTACCAGTTTATGAAGTAACTAATTCAAAAGAAGTAGGCCTACCTACTCAGAACATACTGTATGTGATTTTTGACACAGCCATTCACATTAATTCATTCCTGAATGAATTACTGTTTTGAACAAATCCGTTGAATGGATGATTAAATAACTCACCCATAAAGACAGCCACTTGTCGCCACCTACAGGTGTAACAATGTAAACTGCAGAAAGAATCACTGAAAATTCCCCACTAGGAATGCTAAGTCTGTCTGGAAAGCACACAGACGCAGTGTGATGATACAAACAGTAAAATGTCCCTGTGCGGTTAGAGCAATCAAATTTGACTAGCCTATACCAAAACTAAAGTTTTATAAAATGCAGTACTGTTAGTATTCTAAATGAAAATTAATACTAGCTTTTTAAACTGAGGTTTCAGGAGCGTTGCTAGAAATTTTGGGCCGCTTGACTATATGAATTGTCCTTATAAAAACCTCTGGTTTATATAACTCTCTCTGTCCACCCAGACACTGCTGGGGAATGTGGCCTCACTCAGTTCCTCATGAGCGAGGTGTCTCGCCTACAGAAGCTCGCACAGGATGAACGGAGGGCACGTCACGAACTGTCTGCACAGGCAGCGGAGCATCTAGACAGCATCCGCCAGCTGCAGCTGCGTGAGAGCGAGCTTCACAAACAGCAAGACCGTGTGCAACGCATCCGAGAGGAGCGTGAGCGCATGTGTGAGGAAGCGCGTAAACTGAGAGACGAGAATTACCGACTGATGCACGATCTGACCCGACTGAGCGAGGAGAAGAACAGCGCTCTCATGTGTAACAGAGACCTCCAACTCGAGGTGATCAGTCATTCCATCAGGATTCAGGAATACCTGTCAGGAACATGTTCAGGTCATAGTTCAACACAAAATGTAAAGATAGAAATAAGAAATTTAATGCATTTATTTATTTGCATTTGTGGTTATAAGCGTAATGTTGATGTTGGGGGAGGGGCAAAGATGAAGAAAGTAGCCTATTAGATTTGACATTAGATATTGTTTTTCTTTTTAATTTTATCTTTTTATTTTGACTTTTCTCTCTTTGTTTTTATTTCCCTCGTTTTGGTCCTTTCAATAAGATTGAGAAATTGAAACACAGCTTAATGAATGCAGAAAGTGACTCAAAGATCCAACGAAAAAGGACAGTAACTTTGAAAAATGCTATGGAGCAGAGGCCGAGTCCAGAGATCATCTGGCAGATGCAGAGAGAAAATGATCTTCTTACAGCACGTATACAAGAACTTGAAAGTGCTTCCAAGGTAAATCAGCCTCACTTACCAGACTACACTAATCAAAATATGAGTAAGGATAACTGCACACACAATTCATTCATACAGGTCCAAACTCTGGAGCACGAAAAGCTTGATTCCCAGTCATTAGAGGATTTCAAGCAACAAAGTCAGGCACAATACCAGGAGCTGGTGAATGATCTGTACAATCTAAGGAGAAATCTACATGACGCAGAAGAGTTGCGTGATAAGGTAGCCTTTGTTTAATACATTCAGATTGGACAATTTTACTTTAAATTCATACTTTTTTTTCTACTTTTTTCATCTTCCTTTTAAACTGAAGTATCGAGAAGAGAAGGATGAGTTGGAACTGAAGTGCACAATGCTAAGAAAAGACTCCAAAATGTATCGTGATCGAATGGAAGACATTCTAAAGCAGCTGGAAGAGGTGATCAGAGAAAGAGACAAGGTATCAAATCTTTGCATGACAGAGCATATAGCAACATCATGTTGTAATGTTTGGCCTAGCTTACACTGGCAACACTAATTTAGCTGTTTCCCACAATGGGCACCAAAATTTAGAGGGTTTCACAGGATGCACCAAATTATTGTGAGTTTTGGTCACACGTCGCTTAAGGGGACTGTGATAGTGTCAGATGATTCCTTCCTAAATTGCGAGGTACCAGCCAAGGAGTTTCCTTGACAATAAAGTACAAACAGGTAAGATTGTTGAATAAATAAGATTTATATAATTTGGGAGTTTGTCATCTGACCAATACTGGGAGATACTGTTTACTTATACAGCCTCTTACTATATTATAAATTTAAGGAAGACAAGGAAGTGTAATAAAATTGATTACAAAGAATAACTATCCCCTACTAAATGAATACCATGAATGAATAAGGAAGTAAAGTACATAAGATTTTTAAATACAGATGATTGAGTTGGGTGTTACTTATGGCAGTTATACATATCTTATGGAAAGAAACTGTTGTTTCTCTGGACTAATAAGGTGAAGAACCTTATTCTGACACTATCAAATAAACAGAATGATTATTTTGTATAAACTGATATCAGCTATACAAAATCACATACTGACTAATATCAATACACACTAATGACAAGGTTTCTGGAAAGAAGATTGGTAAAGTGATATTTACGTAATGATGAGTCCGGTGACAGCAATGTCTTCCAATCCCTGAAGAGAAGATTCTGAAGTTGGTGCAGAGGGTCCTCAAAATGGGGGAGCACAAGCTTGGTCATTGTTAATGTTTCTGTTTCCAAACTCCCAGAAATTCCATTCTTGCAGAACTTCCTTGTTTCTCAGTTTAGAGCGTTAGAGTCTTTTCCATGAGTTCAAGTTTGAGAGTTTCAGTTACACTTTATTTTAAGGTGATGTAGTTACATTGTACTTACTCAAATTAGTACTGAGTGATATTAATTAACTACATGTACTTACTATAGAGTTACAGTTATGGTTAGGTTTTGGTTTAGGGTTAGTTACTATTAGGGGTGTAACAATATATCGTGTCACAATATATCGCAATACAGAAATGCAACAATATGTATCGTGATATGTATCGAATCGTGACATGAGGGTATCGTTACATCCCTAGTTGCTATTCTTCATAATTTACTGTTATTACTACAGTAAGTACATATAGTAACATGTAACTACATCACCTTAAAATAAAGTGTTACCAGAGTTTCTACCACAGTATGGCCCTCCTCTGCTGTGAGGGTTATTTGCTTAATTTAAGTTCACAGTTAGAACACAGTTAATTCACTTTTCGAACCAATTCCAGATTAACCTAAGCATTGTTCTGAACACACAGAGTCTCTGTTTTCATTGTCCACAGAAACAATCACACTAAAGTGAAACTTTTCCACACATTTGTGTTGCTAGCCTGTTCGCCTGCTGTTCACTACAATGTCCACCTTATTTTTAATGAAAGCGGCCATTTGTAAATTAAATATGTCTGGCTTCCAGTGTCATCCGCTTCCAGTTATTTTTTTGCTGTACAAAACCGCTTGTTATACTGCTTGATATTGCAAACTGGAATTTCTTACGATAGCAAATAGTTTCACCGTTTACTGCCCTTTTTTTTTTTTTTAATTCTTCTAGTTATTTACCTGTAACGGCTAATGAATCGAAAGTCTCGCACATTCACAGAAAATAGCTTGCTTTTGCATTGTAAAATAAGATGGATATTTTATGGACATTTTACATTTTATGAACGCAAATCTCTATTCAATTTTATTAAATGTGCCTGTTCTATGCATTTCATTAACCGCTACAACTGTATGGCACTGCCCATTTGATAGGCTATTTGTACAAGAGAGGAGTACCATTTGGAGAACTCAAAAAACCTCCAAGACAAGGACCAGTACCGCAAACAGATCCGGGAGATGGGAGAACGTTATGATGAACTTCAAGTCCAATTGTTTCGAACTCAAGGAGATGTTCTTGCTCTTCAAGCAAAACTTCGCAAACAGAAAAACCCAATTCAAGTGGTATGTAAGCTTGAAAACCATTCCATGTATGAATGGAACAGATGAAACATTAGTTTGGCTTCTCATTGTGTCATTTTGATGTAGGCACATTGTCTATACGCACAAAATGTATGACCACTGGGTTACAGTATATAGTAAATAGTAAGCTGGTTATGATTTGTTTTATTCCTCAGAACTCAGAAGAAAGCTCTTTGGTCAGTTCATTTGAGGTAATTTTGAATAACTTTCTCTTAAATGCAAAAACCCTTAAATTCACTGCAGATACCAAGAACATATTATATTAGTCATCAACAAGGTTGTTTACTTTTTATCCACAGATGAAAAGTCAGACTAGCGAGGAGGAGTCCAGAGAAAGGGGTGAAAAGGGTAACGTTCTCTGATGTTCTCTGATTTTCTCTGATCAGATCTCATGCTCAAAAATAGATTGTTCTCATTTTTTAAGCATTGTTCCTTTTTTCTCACACAGATATGAGTGAAGAGTCACAGAGCCTAACATCTGGCGAGTACAATGTACCTGTAAGTATCTTTGTTGTGAATGTTTATGAATAAAATGAAAGTGGCTTCATTTTTTATTTGCATTTTTTCATGCTTGCAGCCATGTCTGTTTACCGAGAGGAAGTTCTCTGAAGAGGACATATCAAGTAACTGCAGACTTAAAGGAAAATGCAACTTCCATTATAGGAGGTTGTTTTTTTTTTCATAACCACAATTTAACCATTTAATTTAACTATTGAATTTAACCATTAAAGTAATTACTATGTTTCAGATCTTAATTAAACTGAGTGATTTGTTACTAAGCAATACTCCTAATGTGTTCTTGTACAGGAAACGTGCTTTAAGAACAAAAAAATTCACAGACAAAGAGAATGTGCAGTCCATCCTGGACAACACTACCGAGAGTGATACAGACGGGTTGTGACATACAGCTTTGGACAAGAAGAAATATGGCCTTCTTTGAAAGCATATTAAAGGGGTCATGATTGTTATTTTATAATGTTTCTTGAGGTGCACTTATATAGTTAATATGATTTTTACATAAAAAAAACTGTCATAATTTAGAAATAAACGGTTATTTTCTACCCTGATTTTAGCCCTCTGATTTGAACGTTCTGTTTGAAGGGGTGTGTCTGCCGTGAGACTTCAGTGTAAACACTCACTGCTGTGATTGGCTGACATCTTTGCAATTGAAATAAGTATTGCATGTGGAATCCTCTCGAATACTTTTACTACATTTTTATTATTACAGCTGTTAAAATTAACGAATCGTGAAAAGTTGAAGTGTCCAACATTCCATACTTTGTTTTTTCCGTTAATTTAGTGCATCATCCGGGTATTTAAAGTGTACTTTTTCTTTTTGGAATTTTCAGTGTGAACACACTACTTTTGCACTATTTATACTTAAAAACGTCATAGAATAGTGCATAAGTACACGAATTGGGATGCACCTTAGGATTATTCATTATGAATTTAATTGTCATTACCGGTTTAAAAATGAAATACAGTATGTTACAGTTTGCAGGGTCCTTGCTGGTTGCAGAAGAGTTGGTACAGCCTGATCTTTGAGCAAAAGTTTTTGGGCAAAGCCAGTATTGTATTGCGACTTGTTCTCAAAACAGTTGCTGGTAACATGTACGGTACAAACACGCAAGTCAGCACTGACGTGAATAGGATGTTCATTAAAAATAAACTGAATCCATTTTTCTCTGACATCGGTATCCTTTGGCAGCTTATGCAAAGATGATGTTTTTCCACAGCCAGGAACAGCACAGCATCTGCCTGGCATCGCAGTCTTGTTATTATCACAGTCTTAACGTACACAACTACTTTAGATCCACTCGCTGCTCATCAACTAAACACCAGTGGGTGGAGACAATGATGCAATGGTGTAAAAGTAGCCATTGTTGTCTTGTATGGGATCAAATTCCTGCCAATAGTATTGCGGTCACGGATCAAAAAATAATAAGCGTGAATCAACTATTTAAAAACACATGTAAAAATATATAGCACACCCCGGCAAGATGGCGGCCAGGGGTGTTTTTTCCAAATATTTGTAAAGGGAGAATTTCTTTTTCATACTTGATGGACTACTTGTATTTTATATTTGATTGTTAACCAGACAATAGGCTTTGGAATAGTTCCCCCTCGGTCGTATATTGATTTCCTCTCACAAAATGAAACGAGTACGATCAACAGCTCTGGTGGTGCCATTAAAACAAAAGAGAAGGCTGCTTCTAAAACATCGAAATCTGTAGAGACACAAAAAAGTCAAGATGAAGGGACAAGTAATGACACTGAGATGACCAATCATTTGTACACCTTCGAGAAAGATCTTTAGCATATGCCAGATATGGATGACACACCAGAAAAACCTCGGGCCAAAAAAGTGAAAGACGAACCGTCGCTTCTTGAAATGCAAGAGAATATCGTAACTCTCTTATCCAGAAAAATTAATGAGAGCTCGGGGCACCTGGAGAATCTTATTCGAGAAAATACGCTCAGCATTGGAACCCTAAAAAAGTCAACTGACTTCACTCTGAATGAAGTTAAGGACTTAAAAGATTAAATGAAAGCTGTTAAAGAAATTACTAAATCACATGAGCAGAAAGTTGCTGAGCTTGAACGAAAAGTCAATGAAGCTGAAAGATATCGGCGGAGATGGAACTTCAGGTTGCATGGTGTTGCAGAGAAAACAGACGAGGATCTCAAGCATCTGGTGATTGGAATCTGCGGTTCAGTTGCTCCAGAACTAAAGGAAAGATGCCAGGTCGATATGGACATTGTTCATAGACTGGGTCGGAAAGAACACGACAGAAGCCCAAGAGCAATGATAATTCAGTTCACGAACAGGTCTACTCGAGATCTACTCTGGAAAAGGGCGAAGAACTGTGAATTCCTTCAAGCGCAGCATTTACGGTTTACAGAGGACCTGACCACGCTGGATGTGGAACGACGAAAACTCCTGTGGCCCATGGTGAAAGATGCCCATGGTGAAGAGAATAAGGTCGTAAAAAAAAATTTTGTGGGAAGTAGAGCCTTTGCTGATGGTGTTGAAATTTTGCCCACATAAAGGTTTGGTTCGGATGATTTTTGACCATAGAATAAGCACTAATTAAAAGACAATGGTCGAGGGGGGATGAGGGATAAGGAAAAAAAATAATACTTTAATAATCTAAGAGATTTAATTGCAAGAGATTTAATGTAGAGATTTAATGTAGATTTTTATTTGTTACAAGAGACCCATGCTTGCTCTTCAGATGTGAATTTTTGGAAGGCACAATGGGGCAGTGAAGTTTGGCATTCTTTTGGAAGTAATCACTCAGCAGGAGTTGTGATTTTAAAGGGTTCATTCAAAGGTAAAATTGTTAATACCAAAGTCCACAATGGGGGTAGGTGGATAATTTTAACAGTATCCTTGGATGGGAAAATGTTTTTGTTAGGTACTGTATATGCCTCAAATATAAAAAAAAAATATATAATGTTGATTTGTTCTCTGATATTGAAAATTAGATTAATTATGGCCAAATTATGGCCATTCATATTAAGAAAGATATTTTTCATGGTATTAAAATAGAAGAGAAAGAAATTAAATGCACACAATTACACTGAAAAAATAAAAACCTTGGATCAACTTAAAAAAATTGAAGTAATCAATCACACTGTAACGACTGAGACCAGTCAGACACTATTATTTGTTATAGTTAACCAATAATTGTTTAAAGCACTCTGGGGCCTGTCCCCCATCCCCCGAGACGTTTTCAGTTATATTGCACTAAAGAATGTGGTTGCCACATTGAGAGCAGAGAAGAGACACAGGAAACGTGCATCTTTCCTGCATTATCCCCACAGAACACAGACTTTCATGCATTAATTTATAGACAGACTGTTCTATAAATGAACATGCACATCCCCAGGAAATGGTATCCATTATTACTGTTGTTGTATTGCACTCATTGTATTCACATGTTTTATGATACATTTAAGGTAACTTCAATTATGCCATGTTAAGTGTCTATGGGTTCGTATCGAGAAGATTTAAATGCTTGTAATGCTTTGGTATGTCCATACGTGTGCAATACATCAGTATTACAAGAATCTTCAATAGTTCTTCTTCAAAAACTGTATTAAAAAAAGTTCATCAGTTAATCTTGCTCAGTCGTAAAAGCCCTGACAGGGGGTGTGTTGTCGCCCGGAAATACAACATCTTCATTGGCCACATCAACCCTAAGAGGTTGGACGTTGACCAGAGGTTAAAAGCTAGAGCACAATGCCCCTCACTCTCTTCCTCTTCTTCTTGCTTCTAAGACGACTGAAAAGACCCCTTTTGCTTTAGGCCTCATCAGGCCAAGGCCTGTGGGCCTGGAAGGCCCGTAGGCCTAGGCCTGCAGCCCAGCCATGTGCTCATCTATGAGAGAGAAAGGACTCTTTCCCCACTAAGAGTCAAACTAACAGCTTAAGTTGTTTCATATTACTTTATCCAACGCCGAAGATACTGACTACAACTTCGGAAAGAATCATCAAGATGTCTCCTCTGAATGCAGATCCGATGCTCCTCAGCCTAAAGGCATCTTGCAAGTATCGTACATTTGAACACTAAACGGCGATTTAGTATTCATTTGTAAACCTGTGTCATTTGTAAACCATAGGTGTTTTATTACTGAGAAAACTGATGATTCTTTTCCAGACTGTCTTTGACTTTTTCCCATAGCTCTATTTCCGGTCCCACTTCCGGTTCAACTCTATCATTGCTCATTTTTACCTACGTATGTGTGTGACCTGCGTGTATGTTATGTGTTTGTGAGTTAGTTAATAAAGATTGTGCACAATAGATGTTTGGTTCTGACTCCATCTGCTAATAAATTGCCTCTTAAATGATTTAGATCTTGACTACATGCTCTGAGTAGTACTGTACAAATAGAATGTTGTTTTTCCATAACCTGGAAATGAACATTTCTTAGACTTAATAAACAATTAACACTAAGTGTTCACTGGACGAACAGGTTAATTGATTGTAATATTAATTTGAATGTAGCTACATCAAGTTAATCTGATTAACATATTCATAATTAATAATCATAATGAGTTATGAATAATTATTAATATTTCCCCTTTGAGTAAATTCGCTACAACATGAAATATTTGACATTGACTCAGAGTACATCATTTCATTTAGTTTAATCTGAAAAGTTTAAATCAATGCAACCACTTTTTAAAGGTTGATCAAACTAATTATTTTAGGTTGGAACAAACAAATTATTTTAAGTTAGAACAAACTAACAAAACTAATATGTATAGGTTAAAGTAAATTAATTATTTTAAGTTAGAACAAACTAAATATTTTAAGTTAAAACAAACTAATATTTATAGGTCCGAGTAAATTAATTATTTTAGGTTGTCTCAAAAAAAAAAGTTATTATTTGAAATGTATAATAAATCAAATTTTTTTATTTTTTTTTAAATGCTTTTAAAGCATTTTGATCAATGACTATCATAACACTTTCCTTTAGAACACATTTATATTTAATGTTAAATAAACTGACATTGAGCATCTGTTACAAATGTATGAATATTAACAGTCTGCTTCACACAAAAATACAAATTTGTTACAAAATAATCAAATCATTACTTGATGACATCACATTAGTAGTAATATTAAATTAGGAAGGTTTGTCCTGACAGAACACATTTCACCATAAAACATCCTAAAATACAATTAAATGTTAAGACAGTATTGTATATGATGATGAACAGTCTCTTTCAGCTGAACACCAGAGACAAATCCTGGAACTGCTCCTCAGACAGTGAACAGTGGAATTCCTAAGACACTGACAAGAGTTTCTGATACAGAGCTGTAAGCTCTACATTTAAATACAACTAATTTATATGCAATATAGCAAGCTCCTAGCCCTCTCCATTGGTCTGAAAATCTAAACTCTTTCATACAAATCGGTGCATACGCTGAAAACACTGCAATCAGTCTCTCCAGTTGTCCATAACACTTGGCCTGCTTTGGCCTTTGAGGCTGGTAGCCATCGAACTTGGGCAGCCACATTTGTAAATGCTGCTGTGAAAATGCAGCCTTGTAAGTGCAACCTCAACCTCTACTCTGTGCTGTACAGCTGGGTGGTCAGTCTTATGACTTTTGGGGTCATCTTTTTTCCATCAAGCTCCATCAGGACCTTTTGCACAAATTCAAAGGTAAACTGCAGCCTTTTCGGACATTTTAGGTTAAGTGTGTATATGAGCCCAAAGACCATGGCAAAAGCGGTTGCAACCGAGGGCAACTGGTTCAGGACCTCTGTTCCTTCGATGACAATTTTAATGTCTTTTGGTTGGGCAGAGTGATGCCGTGTGACAGAGCCTGAAAGCGTGTCTCACGCCAAATGCATGCGAGTTGGCAACCCTGACTGATATCTTCACTAGCTAGCTTTAAAACAGAGCCCGCAGAGCTCTGTGTGCATTTTTTAGGCTCTTCGCGCCACTGTTAACTATTAAAAACACTCAGCAGAACAAATGCATTTGAATTAACATTAGCTGTAACGTTAACTTTTTTTTTTTTTTTTTTTTACCTTTATTTATATAGCGCTTTTTACAATGTAGATTGTGTCAAAGCAGCTTTACAGTGATAACTGGTACATTATTTTGGCTGCACAGCAGCTCTTAAAGAATAGTGTCAATGCAGGCAGATCAAAGCACTGTTGAATATCAAATGTCCCCAACTAAGCAAGCCAAAGATGACAGCGGCAAGGAACCCAAACTCCAACAGGTGACATCAGGTGGCAAACAGGTGTTAAAATGGAGGAAAAAAAAAAAAAAAAAAAACCTTGGGAGAAACCAGGCTTAGTCGGGGGGCCGGTTCTCTTCTGGCAAACAGTGCTTTGTTAAGACTCAGGTTGCTATCATAAGTCAGATAGATATTTAATTCAGTTCCATCCAGTTGAGGATTGTATTCATCACGCCGGTATGGACGGTTGTTGAGGAGCTGCGCCACTGGTTGTCATGTTGATGAGGCCTTCACAGTGGATGATCACGTCTGTTAAAGTGTACCGTCACGGCCGCCGCTCAACAGCTTGTGCGTGTTGTGTTCTTCACAGACAGTTCAACTGTGACGGACGTTTTTTTTTTAATCAGAGAGCGGGAACTCCAACTCAACAATGCGCATGTGCAAATCATGCTTAATCTAATAAAAATGCTCTGATCAAATTAATAAATTCAGTTTAATGTCCCGCTGCCAATTTATATTGTATCAATGTAAAAAAAATTATTCAACCATAAATATAAACTAAAATGTTTACTTTAAATGAAAAAAAAATAAAATAATTTTAAGCTATTTCAACGAGAAAATACACATTAAAGGAACAACAGCAATGTTAGACTTTTTTCAGTGTAGCAGATGACACTACTCTTTTCTTAAGAGACTATACTGAAGTTAAAGAAGCAATTAAATGCCTGCAATCATATGTATCTGGTCTTTCTCTGAATATTAATAAATGTGAGCTTATGGCTCTAGGTTCCTGTAACTTTCCAGCAATATGCAATATTCCAGCTAAAGAAGTTGTCAAATATCTGGGTATTAAGATATCTAAAAATAAGGAAGTCAGGAATGAGTTAAACTTTACACCTATTATTCAATCATTTGAAAAGAAACTGAATTCTTGGCTGATGAGAGATATCTCTTTAACTGGTCGTGTATTATTGGTTAAAGCCAAGGGTTTATCTAGGTTGGTTTATAGCACTCAAGTGTTAGATATACCCCCCTCATTAATTAAAATGATAGACACCAAACTTTTTAAATTTATTTGGAAGAACAAATCACACGATATTTCAAATAAAATGGCTCCAAAATTATTTAAAAAATAAGCAAAGTATATGGTATACAGTACCTAACTTTATATTTCAAAAAGTAGGCGGTATTGAATTCATACTGAAATGTGATATTAATAAAATACCCATTAAACTTGCAAATTTCCACAAACAAACATTACTTTCATGGACTCTTATGTATAGTCATAATAAACTCATAATAAAGAGACTATTAGAATGTAGTAATAATTATTCTTTATAAACAGTTTATTTACTTCTTGTATTATGTTGCAGGGCAAGGATTTCACAAGTTTTGGGTGTAATAATATTTTCTTACGCTTCCTTCTTCAATCTAAAAGTATACTTGCTGTTACTACTCGCTGGAATTCTCTATTTAAAAAAATGTCTTTATTGGAGTAAAATTTGGATGACACCTCATAAATATTGCATCACAAATAAAGTGAAAGAAGTTTTATATAAAAAATTTTCATCGGGTTTACCCAGTAAAGTCACTTGTGGTACAGCGTTTTAAAGTGAATATGGAAGATTTTTGTGTTTTTTGTAAAATTTCCCCTGAGACTATTAATCATTTATTTTGGGATTGTCCCAAGATCCAAATGTTTTGGAAAGAACTCAGTATTTACTTACAAAGAAAAGCTATGATGCTTGTTAACTTTGAAGAAATTGATGTTATGCTAAAATGTTTTTCATTTGATGTTGATAAAAGTATTCTGTTTATATTTGATTTAATTATTATAATTGCCCATTACTCTATTCATAAAGTCAAATGGAATGAAATTTAAAATAGATATTAAAATATATTTAGAGACAATATCCAAAAGCAAAAACTTGAAAGCAATAAAAACTATAGTTATTTAATAGATACCATTTTTTTCATGTAAAATGCCTTTCTTTTTTTCTCCTTTTCTCTTTTTTTTTTTGCCCTGACATGTATGATTATATGTACTCTTGTTTGTAAACTATGTTTTGTTCTTGTTAATATGCAATAAAAATAAAAAATAAAAAAAAACACTCATAAAGGGGAAGATAACCGTCACAGCTGGCAATTTCCGAGCTGGGGTAAAATCTTTCGGTGGCAGGACACCGTTATACTGTATATGTACCTGCAACTCGACCTGTCACCGGTATATCCGTTACCTGGACAATCTTTTATTGTTAAATTCACCATCATAACGACAACCTGTCACAGTTGTGCCTGTCTGACGATCCATCACTGTTATATTCACCTTTAATGCACCTACCACTGGACCTGGCACCGCGAAACGCAACTGCCACTATGCAGCGGCCTCACAACGTCACTCTTACGTGTGCCTGGCTCTTCTATACCTGTTATGTTACTGTTAGATATTTTTAGTATTCATGCAACAATAATAATAATAATGCTTGCTTGTTGTCTCTTTTATTCTTGTTTTTTGCACAAGAGATGTAACATATGAAACCTGCCTTACTAATATATTTGCTCTTGAATTACATTTAAAGTAAGATATGCCACCGCAATTGTTTACATCAGTAGTTCCCAAACTGAGGTACGTGAGGTGACAGAGGGGGTCCGCGAACAAAATGCAGAATTTTGCCATTTATTTAATTCTTCCCTACCTTAAAATAACATTAAAACCGATCATGTATTTTCTAACAGGCACAATGCCACATGACATCCAATCAAAATACCACATCTTTTGCGGTCAAATCTGACAGCGTCCATTTCCACATAAGCAGCGCGCGCATATGGGTGCATATAGGTTGCGTGTGGAGTCTGCTGCCTGAGCAAATCGAGCTACATTACTGCCATTCTGTACCTGCAGATTTAGCACTTACTAGTATGAAGAACAATAGCCTGGCACAAAACATGCATAAATATCAATTTAAGATTCAGACTCTTGATACAAAACATAGCCTACCTTTTGTGAGTTCTTGTTTTTAATGTTGATAACATTATACGAGCAAGAACGCAAATCCAAATATCAACAGTTCAACAAACAAAATGGTAATATTAAGTGTTATTCTTCACAGTATTGTTAGTATTTGCTCTATTTTGCAACGAAAGCAACAGCAGGATTACAACACAGCGGTGTTTCGAGAACGAATCTGCAACTTTGAACGAATTGTTCGTGAAAGTCATGATTCAATGATTCATTCATAAATACAGCCATTTGCTTCTTTGAATGAAAGACTTGATGACTCACGCATTAAGACAGTGACTTACCGCCACCTACTGCCAGTTTTAGTATTTAAAATAATCACTTTTCACGTTTTTAGCATTGCATATTTCTCTATTGAACATTTAAAAAAAAAATGCACTAGAAAGTAAATTTAGGGTGCAAATATTGTCCCTCAATGGAAAATTTACAATCTAAGTGGAAGAGGGGTAAGCAGAAGGATGGTAAATGCCTCAGGGGGTACTCCACTCTAAAAAGTTTGGGAACCACCGGTTTAAATCATTGTATATTCGTAATTGTAAACGGTCTGCATATTTTGTCATGTATTGTTTTCCTGTAAACAGATTTATAGATTTTGTCTTCCATGTACAGTATGTCATTGACAAGGGTGTTGGTTTATGAATTTTATCACATTTCAACACTGAGATTATAAAGTTATAAATTATAAAGTTAAGCAATAGCCTTCACACTAGCAAGAGTGTTTTCCCCAATATTAGAGCGATTGCAAATATTTTTTGAGCTGTTGTATAAATCAATATAGCAATAAACCGCCACCTACTGGCCATTTAAATTCATATTTCTGTAACATGGATGGGCAATGTCGGTCCTGGAGTGCAGAGTTTAGCTTCAACCCTAATCAAACACCTTAATCAGCTAATCAGTGTCTTCAGAATTATTAATACTATAGATAGGTGAGGGGTTTTTTTTGTTTGTTTTTTTGTTGTTTTTAAATCGGGTTGGAGCTAAACTCTGCGGGACAGCGGCACTCCAGAACTGATGTTGCTTATCCCTGATCTATAATTTTGTTTTTAAAGCTATATTTAAAACATTAATCTTATAGTATTGTGCAATTATGTAGTTATGTAAATAAACACAATAAATGTGTGAATAAATCACTGCATATCAAATCCACGTGTTTCAGTAATTATCTCCTCTGTAACACTATCGTAGTCAATGCAGAGATGATACATTCAGTTTTAAAATTAATTTACCAGGTTACCTATGACCGTTTAACAACAATTAAGAAGTATATTAGCTACAGTAGCCAAGTAATATTTTAACACCAAATAACATATTTTAACAAAAAAAAAAAGAGTATCTCAAAAAGAGGAATTATTTGTCCATAGTTCAGATAACTTTACAGATTGAAAGTCCTTGTAAAGTTTCAAATTAAACTGTTATCTTCCCCTGTAAGAGTGTGAGCATCAGTAGCCATGAGTCGCATTGAAGTGATGTCATCTCCTTCTCTTCGATTGATTGGCTAGAGGAGGAGCTGTCAATCTAGAACTAGTGGACCAATGGTGACGCTTAAGCCTGCCCTAATTTACATGAAACTCGAACTGCAACATTTGGAAACGCAAGAGCAAAACATAGAAAGAAGAGCAAAGAGAAAAACAGCACAAGCGCACAAAAGAGTAAAATATGAGCATAAAATGTAAGAGAGCAGAAAGAACAGAGTAATAAAAGCAAGGAAAACAACTTTTAAGATAACATAAATACAAGTTTAAGATTTGTGCAATATTATTTTTAATATGTTTAAAGTTTTGATTCATGCTTGTTATTTTTTTTACATGTGTTTTTAAATTGTTGATTCACGCTTATTATTTTTTGATCCGTGACCTCAATACTATTGGCGGGAATTTAATCCCATAGGTTGGGCTTTTCCTTGCGTCACATGCGTGACTGCCATAGCAACGAGAAAACGCTTTCACACAGCCTGATTGAACGCTTCCAAGAATTCAGACAGTCGTAGATAGCATTTGCATTTTTTTATTTTATTTTTTATTTTTTGGAAACTCTAATAAACGAACTATCCCGTTTATTTCGATATATTTTCGTTTTGAAATAAGAAATAAGCCAATTATTGTGTTGCTACAATGGCAGACACGCGTGTGCTTCCCAGTGGTAAAGTGTACCGGCAAATGTTTGACGCCCAGGTAATAGTACGAACTCATGTTCATATCTAAACGACATATGTGTGTTTTACTTATTGTTGATGCTTTCTTTGTAATATTGTGGATCATCTTCAGGATTGAAGACTTGTTGTGGCCTAATGTGCTGAGGAAGCTCTTGGCATATTTGTTGATTTTGAGTGTTTG
The DNA here is from genome assembly GCA_037101425.1 of Elopichthys bambusa. Lineage (NCBI taxonomy): Eukaryota > Metazoa > Chordata > Actinopteri > Cypriniformes > Xenocyprididae > Elopichthys > Elopichthys bambusa. Next base: position 14,156,737 of record CM074434.1, read on the forward strand.
TGCTCAGGTTCAGTTGTCTCTGGCTCTCTATGACTCGCGGAAGAAGCGCGTGGCAGATGAGGGCGACTGTCTGCTAAGTGGAGATGCTGCAGATTCTGCATCACAGCAGCTCAATGAGACATTCAACATCACCACACGGTATGCTGCTGCTGCTGCTCACGATACGAATTGTAATTTGTCAATTTTGATTTTAATGTGAAGATTTGAACCTTCATTAAAAGTTACTCTTTTTGTTAGAGACACAATTTATTCAGGTAGAAAAAGAAAGGAGGGCCAGGATGATACTGAGGAGGTTTGGGGTCTTCCAGACACTGTTGGTGAGAACTGATACTTAATTGTTTCCACCATGGAATCTTGTTTCTTTTCTTTTCTTACATATATGCATTGTACGCAAACCTAAACAACATCTAAGAACTTAAACATTAGTTTTAAACCAGCATTTGTTATATTTCATTCAAGGAACCCTTACAAAAAAGAACTACAGTATATTGAAGTACATTTGCAGTAAAACTGCAGTACAAAGTAGTATAACTGCAGTATAATTAAGCACAATCATAGATTTGCAGTATAATGAAGTATAATCACAGTACGACTGCAGCTGAACTGCAATATTGCAGTTTCTTCATGTCTACATGTAAAAACTGTAGTAATCTTTTTAAGGGAAACAAGTTCTTCAAGACCCATATCTCTTGTCAATAATATTAATCAAAGGCCCTGTTTCACAGACAGGGCTTAGACTGAGCCAGGATTAGGCCTTAGTTCAATTAGGGAATTTAAGTAGCTTTTATAAACGTACCCTAGAAAAAAAAATTACTGGTGTGCATCTTAAGACAAAACAATGGCTTTGACATATTTTAAGATATATCAGTACAAGTTATTTTTAGTTAAAGCAGCTCAAACATGCATTTTAATCTAGGACTAGCTTAATCCTTGTCTGTGAAACTGGGTGGAATGAACTATATAATATAGAATAATTGGAGTACATGTCCTAATATTGTTTCAATAGGGAAGCCATTTCTAATAATAAAACTGTAGGCCTAGTCATTTTCCCAAAAGTCTTTTAGAACTAAAAGTCAATCTGTTGTGATTCTGTTTTATCTGTAGTTCCAGAGAAAAAAAACTCAGACATCATTGATCGTCTTATGGAGAAAAGGCAAACGGATCACAATGAAGCCATTTCTCAGTTGCAGACAGATCTCACCAGCCTCACTGTGGTAAACACATTTATATAGTGTTCATCTGTTGTGCACCTAGTTATCAATATATTATAATTATCTCTCTAAAAGGTGTCTTTTATTGTGATATTTCTGCATTTAGGGTTTTGAACCATTATTTAGACAGACAGGAAAAGATATCCTGCTCAGATTGGCTGAGTATAATGACAATATTGAAAGACTTATGCAGAAGATTGAGAACATTTCTGATTTGATGGCACATAGCTATCAGGTGAGGACCAAATATCAAATACAATACTTGCTTACTTGTCAAATTCAATATTTTCAAGTAAATAAGTGTAGGATCACTCAATTGTTACTCATCTGTTGTCTTAAAAAGGACATGCATGAGATCTGGAACAAAGTCTGTCATGAATCTTCCTTGAAAAAGAAGTGGACTAAAGAGCTAGACAAGATATATGCCAAATATGAATCTGAGAGAAAAGCCATGGTATGTAGTCTATATTATGTAAAGCGAATATTGCTACAGTCAGTAGATTTGTACACTGCTTATTTGTTCTTCTTTCCTAGATAGCAGAATTACTGAGAAAATACACAACTAAACTAGAGAAAATCAGTTATTTGATGCTGCCTGATGTCCACAGACTGATTGACAATGAAGCCATGGTAGTATATTCAACATGACAAATATGTATTTATATGCATTATATGTATATTTTATTTTTTTGGATTGAGTCCATGTTCTCCACAGATGATAAACCAAGCCCTGCTAGCAAATCGACGTGCTTTGGCCAGACTGTGTTTGAATTTGATGGAGAAACATTTGCAGATAGACGTTTTCCAAAGGCTGAGATGGGAGGAAAAGCTTCAAGATTGGAAAAGAATGAAACTTATTGATGCAGTCAGCCGGTTTAAGTATGTCTGATGTTTAAAAAAAACAAACAGTAAAAATGCACTATATTGCCAAAAGTTTTGGGACGCCTGCCTTTTTCATGCACATGAACTTTAATGACATCCCGTTCTTAATCTGTAGGGTTTAATATGGAGTTGGCCCACCCTTTGCAGCTATAACACCTTCAACTCTTCTAGAAAGGTTTAGGAGTGTGTTTATGGGAATTTTTGACCATTCTTCTAGAAGCGCATTTGTGAGGTCAGGCACTGATGTTAGAGGAGAAGGCCTGGCTCGCGGTCTCTGCTCTAATTCGTCCCAAAGGTGTTCTATCGGGTTGAGGTCAGGACTCTGTGCAGGCCAGTCAAGTTCCTCCACACCAAACTTGCTCATTAATGTCTTTGTGCACTGGTGCGCAGTCATGTTGGAACAGGAAGGGGCCATCCCCAAACTGTTCCCACAAAGTTGGGAGCATGAAATTGTCCAAAATGTCTTGGTATGCTGAAGCATTAAGAGTTCCTTTCACTGCAACTAAGGGGCCAAGCCCAACCCCTGAAAAACAACCCCACACCATAATCCCCCCTCCACCAAACTTTACACTTGGCACGTGCTTTACACCACTGCATCCGATGCTTTGCATTGCATTGTATTGCATTTGGCTTAGATGCAGCTGCTCGGCCATGAAAACCCATTCCATGAAGCTCTCTACACACTGTTCTTGAGCTAATCTGAAGGCCACATGAAGTTTGGAGGTCTGTAGTGTTGGACTCTGCAGAAGGTTGGCGACTTCTGCGCACTGTGCGCCTCAGCATGCGCTGACCCTGCTCTGTGATTTTATGTGGCCTACCACTTTGTGGTTGAGTTGCTGTTGTTCCCAATTGCTTCCACTTTTTTATGATACCACTAACAGCTGACCGTTAAAATATTTAGTAGTGAGGAAATTTCACGAATGGACTCATTGCACAGGTGGCAACCTATCACTGGCACCACGCTTTAATTAACTGAGCTCCTGAAAGCAACCCATTCTTTCACAAATGTTTGTAGAAGCAGTCTACATGCCTAGGTGCTTGATTTTATACACCTGTGGCCATGGAAGTGATTGGAACACCTGAATTCAATGATTTGGAGGGATGTGCCAATACTTTTGGCAATATAGTGTATAATATACAGTATACTGGTGACCAGCAGTACCAGTCTTTTTAACAGGCCACAACAAAAATGAGATACTGATTATATTTATGTTCTCCCTGCAGAGACTTTATGAACAGCCCTCACATTCAGAACCCTATAAACATTCAAGATACTCTGAGAACAGTGAAGTCAGATCAGAAAACACTGAGTGAGAAACGCATCCAAACGCTGGAAATTCTTAGGTGAGAAATAAAACACAGATTCTAGTCTTGCACTCTACTTACTCAGTTAATATTAACTGTTGACATGCTGTGTACCTTTAACTCACATTTTCTGCCCCATATCTAGAGACATGATGCCTCAAAAAATCTCAGAGTCATCAGTTGTGGAATGGTATTCAGCACTGTCTGCCATCAATGAGCAAATGGGTCAGAAAATGTGCTTCTCATTACAATAATCCAATATGATACAATGGTATTGCATGCCCTACATCACTTTATGTGCACTATGTTCAATTTCTTTAGATTGTATTAACGTTGCCACAATGGAAAAACTTCACAAATACTATGAGAACAGCTGGCAAGTCTGTTTGGCAGAGGTTGATCTGTTTAAGGTTAGAAATAAGTTAAGCTTTCTCATTTGTTTTGATTGTGAAAACACAACATTAACACAACAATATTCTCAACTCTTTACACGCAGACAGAGGTGTCTACATTCGGATTCACCTCAGATGAGATACAGAATATTGTTAACGTGGAGATATTACCTCTTATTGGCCAGTGCCAGTCACAAGTGGATGTCTATTTAGAAAAACTGGATGTAAGTTTAGTTTTCTTAATGCTTTAAATTATGCTTTAACTTTTGGATTATAAACTTGTAATTTTATGGATGTGTTCTCTGCATCTTTAGATGATTTTTATGTCAGGACTCTCTCATGATACACATTTTAACCTTCTTACAGAAAGTTTTTGAAAGTTTGGCCAAAACCGCGGCTAATGAGAGCAAGTGTTTATTCAAGTTTATGTGTGGGGTGGCTCAGCTGTGGGAGATCCACTGCGAAGGCATGTTGAACAGAGAACAGCAGCTTCAAAAGTCATTGGAGTCCATCAGTCAAGTCCACAACCAAGAGAGCCAGGCATGATTGTATTAACTGTTTTATGCAATACTTTTGAATACTGTTCTGAAAAGTTACTTTTTAAAGTAATGTGTTAACAATATTGCGTTATGAATTGCATTATTGTGATGCTTTACCACTGATGGTCATAATATCTATCTTTTTGCAATATTTTGTAACATTTAACGCCTTGACATGTTTGCTGAACATGGAAATAAGCTGTCAAATGTCTCACCCGACAGAGGAAAGAGGCCAGGCTGGATATGATGTTGGACAAACTCAGGCAGGAAAGCTCAGAAGAAGCTCTGAAAGACTCCTTAGAAAAGACACTAACCTATTTGGAAGAGGTTAAGAATGGGTAACGCACATTGAGATTTTTTTTGAGTGAGGTTTTTTGTTGTTGTTCTTGTTTGTACATTAAGCTGCTTAAACTTGACTTTAATAAGAATTATACAAATTAAGAAAGAAAACCTGGACATTTTTGTAAATCCTTTAACTCCATTGTTCTTTAAGGTATATGAACATCTATAAGGAGGAAGTGGAAACTGTGGAGTGTTACCCATCTATAGTCCTTCAAGAATTACAAGCATACAGTCTTTCTGTCAGCCAGTTCTTTAATGTCAAAGAGGTTTATGGCCAGGTACGTATTCAACAAAAATAAAGCTGTTATCTCAATGTTTGTGCAAGACAAACATTGTTAAAATAAATGTCTTTTTTTGTCAAAGGACTCTAAGGATTTTTGCCAACTTTATCCCTCTCTTAAACTTGGTGAGTTGAAAACTAGTCTCAATGAGCCAGATTTCTGTTGCCATTGAATTGTTTAACACCGATTTATTATGTTTATTTGGTGTTTACTCAGATCAAAGCATGACAGCCATTAAGAATGAGAGATTGAAGAAAGAAGTTGAGGTGAAACCTAGAGGTGCACAAAAGCCACATTTCAACAACCAAGGAAGCTCAACATTTGGCGCGTCCTGTGATATGGTAATAATGACACCTACATACTTCCCCTTCTTCATTTTTGTCTGTTATTTCATTATTTAATTTCCTCTATTTTGTAGGATGACCAAGATTGTAAAGCTCTAGAATTTTCAGTCTCTCAAACCAATGAGACTTTCACTACCGCAAAAGGAAATGTGTACAACTGCTATGGGTTTCACACTACACATGATGAGGATCTGGAGACAAACCTTAAGGAAACTGAGCTGGTTTTATACCCAAAGGCTCTAATTGTTGAATTGCTAAAAGAGTAAGTGTACAACAAAAATGAAAGAATAAAATAATGCTTCGGTTGATGTCTATCTTGTGTTCTACCAATGATTTACACGGCACAAAACCAAGAGCCATAAGCTTGAATGATGAAATTTGGAGATCTGAAATTAAAATTTTTCCATTAAAAAAAAAAAACCCATGTTCTTTTTTGACTATAATTTACTTCTGTTTTTTCTATGTTGTTTACTTTTTCATTATTATTTTTTATGTTTAGTTCCTGCATAGGGTAATAAAAGAAATGAATACTGTTGTGTTTTCCCCTCATAGTGTGAGGCAAACATTTTTCAGCCATCTGGAAGAGAGATTTCATATTATTCTAACCAACACTATGACTGTTGTGGAAGCCAAGAATGAGAAACTGAAAGCAGAGCTGGAACTTCGCCTCAAACTCCACCAACCCCGTGCTGTAAGAATCGAGATGGACATTCACAATGTCAGAGCAGGTTTGTCCCCTCATCACATCTAAAGCCATGTTGGCTTTTACTTATTTAGAAGAGCCCTTGTGAAAAAGAAGTACACTTATGCATACTGTACTTTGAAAGAGTACTTATTAAGGAAATAATATACTTTAAAATAATATACTTAAAGCTGCAGTCCATTACTTTTTTTGTTTAAAAATGATCCAAAATCAATTTTTGAGCAAGTACATACTTTGTAAAGCATACTTCTTTTTCACAAGGGAGCTCAGTATATAGAGGACATTCATAATTCTCTTCATTATTTGGGCAGCTGAACTAGTGCTACATCGAGAACGTGTGGATCGACACTGCAAGGGTGTACTAGAGGTCCTAGAAGACTGCCGGACAGACTTACAGGAATTACAGATACAGAAAAATAAACTGACTGAAGACTTCCAAATGCATATCTACAGTAGAGAGAAAGATTTTACCTTTGCCACTAATTCTGAAAAGTAAAATGCAAATAAATGTACAAAAAAATAGTGGTAATGATGTGTGCAGTTTATACTCAATCTACTTATTCTGGCCATTTTTATTCACAGGATAAATAAACTCTGTACCTCACTTCAAACCAGCCTGGACAAACACATCAATAACATCCAGACTTTACAAAGAGACTTCAGACAAAGGATGGAGTTAAAAATGGAGGGCTTGAGGGAAGCAAATGTTCAGATAATGAGATCTTTCAAGTATGTCACTGACATTCTTTGTACAAGTCATTATCAGTGTTGTGCAGTGAATTTGATACAGGCCCAGTGAAAAATATTAACGACAATTGTTGTCTATTCCACAAGATTGTTTTCTGAGGGAGGAAATTTTACTCCCCAAGAAATTGAGGTCTTTCAGTCACATCTGGAAAAAATGGACAAGCGCATTGATTCAGCAGAGGGGGCCATGATGCAGGACATGGAAGAAAAGGAATCAAAGTGTCTGGAACAGGTTAAGATTTCCAGCTCATAAGTCGATCTCTGTGATCATGCACAAAATAATTAGTATTTCCACAGGAATTCACAGTGAGAATCCATTTTTCCTTAGGTCAGGGATATAATCAGGAAATTTGAGGAAAAATTCCGTTTTCTTGCAATCGAGCTGAAGTTTCTTGAAAAAATGCAACAAATCTTTAACAACACACGAGTCCAGATCAAAAGCGTGGTATTTTCAGTATATCATTTACTCTTATTTCATTCCTGCCCTCTGTCCACTGTTCATAATCTGTTTGTATGTGTATGTGTCTGTTCAGGCTTTAAAGAGTAACATGCAGAAAAAGACGATTGACAACATGTTGAGCGATTTAAAGGAAATGACTGCTGAGTATGGCCAACCCAGCCCTGATAAGAAGGTAAATCCCCTTAATATATTATTAGATTCACATTTAAGTCATTATAATACTGGTCTACAGAAAACTATTTGTTTTGTAGATTGTAACCATAGTGGAGATAACAAGTTTAACAAATTCTCTGATGGAGGAGCTACAGAAGAGGTGTCAGTACCTTGAATGCTTCTTGGTAAGGCATTACGCATTCCAATGCTAGTGGCCTATTGACATGTAATCCCTATAGACACGGATAATAATGTCTGATATATTTTTTGTAGGATGCCTCTATGGCTGTCCCCCGACCAGAGACTCCACTTCAGGGGGCTTTTGCAGTTGCAGCTCGCACTAGGTCCCGTATACAGGAAAAAACAGGCAGTCCAGATGGAGACAGCCTGCTCCATCCTAGCCGCATTGGTGTGTCTTTCCTGGATGATGCAGCAGTGGGGGTTATCAAAGGCCTACTCAAGTCAGTGCCCTTAAAGAGGGCCTAGTATGCCCTTTTCAAAGTCTTGAGTTTGTTTCTGGGATCTACTAGAATAGTTTTGTTAACATTTTCCTCATAGTCATAATTGACTTGATTCCCTCAATGTGACTCAAGTGTTGCTTCAGTTTATTTGCGTAATTGGTTCTGTTGTGGGGAGCTTTTTGCAGTGCTCACTAATGGAACACATGACATCTAAGTAAAATGAAAGCTTTAAAAAATGAGGAAATAATCTACTTCTCATTATGTACATAATGTCTCTTTCCTTGAACAGGGTAGGCAAAACTAAAGAACTCAAGGAGGTAAACATTGACCCAACAGAAAGACACTCTTCAGCAGGTTGGGTTGTTCATGTGTCCTCATTAATTAATACTGCCTTTGTAGTGAACTACAGTGTTATTAGTTTGCCTTTTTACACTCACCTGTGATTAGTTTTTGTGAGGTCTTCTAAAAAATTCGAAATTCTTTGCCTTCAGCAAAGTTAAACTCCCCTCTTGAATCAGGTCGGAGGTCAGGAAAGAGTGCCAGTCAGTCTGGAATAGAGACTCTGCACAGAAAGTCAGTGGAGTCAATGACACAGAGGTTTGACATTTCAAATATGATGAGAGATTTAGGAAATACTGTTAGAGAAGTGGTTATGTCTCTCCTCCGGTGGTTATATAGTAATATAACAATAAAATCTGTCTACATAGAGAATTAGCTGTTACTGTAATAATTAATATACTTTACATTCATTGATCATGTAAAATGTACATTTATGATACAAAATGTTCTAATTTAAGAATTTTTTTTTATTTCTTTGAAATGATTCTGTGTAAGGAGGGTCTCCAAACCCAACCGCTTTGATAAGAAATTCCTTATTTTTGGCTCAAAACCTGATGAGCAGAAAGACAGGTCAGTGCATCTGATAGCTATTATTTTAAGGGTTTTTTTGTTTGTTTGTTTGTTTTGTTTGTTTTTGCCATATTAATTTCATGTTCTTTGCATTTCTCAGTGTTTCATTCAAAGCCTCAATCACCGATATTCTGTGGAAAGCCAATGATATTCTCCTCTTGGTGGCAGAGGTACTATAAAAAATGTGAACACAGTCAGTGTTTATTAAGCATTTGGTGTTAAATAAGTTGATTTTAGTGTGTAACTAAACTATATGTCACCATCAGGAGTTCTATAAGAAGAAAGAGCGCCGCCCTATCACTCGTTCTGAGCAACTGCAGGAGACATTTGATCAGTGTGCAGAGGAGATAAACAAAAGACTTCTTATCTACCAGAGTCAGTCACATGATTACCACAACAGCTGCCTGCAAGGTTAACTCTTCGAATATTGCCCTCAAATGTTATTTGCAAAAAGATGAAAGTATTACATTTTAGTATGCAAATATTTTGATAATCTCACCATTGTATGATGCTGTCACTATTGTATGGTTCACATTTAAATTTCTTAAAAAGCATTGAAATTTTCAAAAGAAGAAATAAATAAATAAAATGACACACCTAAGAAGGAAATTATCAGTAACACTTTATTTCGATAATCCATTATAGACATTCTACTAACTATGAGTAACTTTGCATTTATTAGTATTAGTAGAATATCTGCTTAATATCTGCCAAAGGCAGGCATACACTGTGTGAGTTCGGACACTCGGGAGGTCATGAGCCACAGACATTACGAGTCAGTTAACTTGATAATCGTGTCGAAGCAGCTGTACTGCACGCTGAGCCGAAAATCACATGAGCTTTCGCGCTAAATACAGAGACTGGAGCTTTCAATGTTGCTGCTATAGCTTTGGATAGGAAAAAGAAAGAAAATAAAAAGATGAGTGTGCAAATAATTTTGTAAAAATCAGAGAACAGCACAGCAATTCCTTTCAACAAAACAATTACTAGAGAGTGTGTATGTTTACACTATAAAGTTATATAAATCTAATAATATTCATATATCTAGCCAGTACTGGTGCCAGGACACATGACTTGGAGGGGCTTTTATATTTCTCAGGGTGGCCAGTGGTTGAAATCGCGTTCGGTTCAAATTGTGTTCCCGCACATTCCGGGGGTTTGAGGGGATAGGGGGCTTTAGATCATCGTAGGCCCCTCTTGATGCCGGGCCGGGATTTAGCCTATGTGACATGGTTGTGTATGAGTTGGCAATAGGGAACAGCCTATACACTGGTCAAAATCGGGCTAACTTCCCAAATTTTTAAAACATGTCTTACCATGTATGCCCGGCTTAACATTTAATTTTGAGGGTCCTACAAAAAGACATTCTACTGACTACAAGTACATTTTCAAGTACATGTCAACTTATTCTACTAACCCTAACTCTAACCTAAAAGTCTACTAATACTCTGAGAATTAGTTTTCTCATGTAGTTGAGGAGTTACTTATATAGAATGTCTAAACTGGATTATTCATATAAAGTGTAATCAAAATATCTACAAAGCAAAGTTTAAATTGACTTTGAAATGAATTAAAGACACTACAGGCAAAAAACATTAATTTTCAACCTGGCTTTATCCAGTGTTCAGATTTCTGTTCTGTAAATAGTGCATATTTAATTAGTTAATGCATCGTTTGCATATTTAAACATAGCATTTTAGAAAATTTGTCATACTAAACAGGTGTCTTAATGTACTGCAATTAATCAGCATGGGAAGTATGGTGATATCTATTTGTTAAAATGTTTACCCTATTCACCTGTAGTGTCTTGCCTTAACTGTGGAAAATAGTGGAAAAGATGGCGACAGACAGTTAAAATGCAGTGTTTTTGGAATATACCATACAACCATACAATACCATACTGCCTTGCAATCCCTGTTATAACAATACAGAGGTCTAATTACAAGACAAGATCGTGTTCATTTAGATTACATGACAATATATGAAAGTTTTCACTCCGTGTAGAATTTCAGGTGCAGTTGAAGGCCACTGAGGAGTTTCTGTCTAGCATACCAGAGAAGCTGTTCTCTAAACTAAGAGATCAATACCTTGAGGAGCTGATGCAAAGCATGACACAAATTCAACACCGGTTTGAACTAGTTCAACGGCAGAATGAACAAAAGAGGGTATGTGAACAAATGCAGAACAATAGTAAGGGCAGAGGAAATGATCCTATCATAACCTTCTCTTAAGTTCCTCTCATGTAGTCATTCTGTGGAAGAAGCCATTAAACTGTCATAATGCAGTATTACTGTTATTCGCCTCAGATATTTTCAAAATATTATTCAAATACATGCACCCCTAGCTATGTATAAAGCATAGTCACCAGGTTTCTGCTGTTCTGTGGCCTGCTGTCATAGAGGGAGCACAGTGGTCAGTTGCGTGTGCGTCTGAGCCATCCGGCTTGTGAGACAGAACTGAAGCAGCTGGTGGCGGCTGAGGGGGACAGACAGAGAGAGCAAAGACAAGCCATCCAGAATACCAGACAGGAAGTTCAGGTTACAGACTTACTGCTTCAGACTTTCACTCAACTAATTGCTGTTCTACTTTTATTGTTTTTTAAAAAAATAAATAAAAAACCTCACTAAATTTAAACTCGGTCTCATTTCTGGACAGGTCTTTGCCCTCAAAAATGCAGAAGAATTTGTAACTGCTCTTTCCAGGTTGGCAGAGGACTTACTCTTCCAGTTCGACAACCTCATAACCATCCATGAGGTTCAAGTGGGATGTAAGTTTATGAATTAATAGTATGGAACTGTAGATGGTGCCAGAACACAGGTTTGGGTCTTTCAGGCATGTGATCAGCTAAAGAAAAAAAATAAAAAATAATATGAAATTCATTTTTTTCCCCCTCAATTCAATATAACTTAATTAATAATAATTAGTCTTAATTGTAACTATTATTAATAATAAAAATAAATCTTAATTTTTTATATTATTATTATTGACATTATTTTTATTGTATTATTAATGTAAAAAAAGAAGTAAAAGTATAAAAAAGGAAAACATTGTTCCCCGATTTAATTACTATATAATGATAATAAATTTTGTATAATTTTATTTGCAACACAAGAGTAAAATTACAATACTAATATTTATGGCAGTCCTAATTTCTTTGTTTTCAAATGTTAAACCATAGAGCCTTTATTTTGGCAGAAAATGTCTCGGGTTATGAATATAACCATGGTTCCCTGAGAAGGGGAACAAGATTCTGCGTCTTGAATCTGCGCTATGGGGAAGGCCATCAGTGTGACCGGTGTCTAAAGCACATGTATACACACAACAATTTCATGTCCATGACGTTACTGCCAGAGTGCCCGCGCATATAATAGGGCATCGACAATAGCTGTCATCAACTTTTTTGTCTGAAGGAGATGTGCAGGCAATCCCGAGGCATGGCAATGAGAAGCAGTGTCTTGTACCCCTTCTCAGGGAACCATGGTTACAATGACATTTAAGACGTTCCCTTTCAAAGTGGAACTCAACACTGCGTCTTAGATCAACACTATGGGGAACAAATACTCACACTCCCATGCTGAGGGAATGCCTGCCTCATTAGCTGTGCCTATGCACAACCACAATGGGCTTAGCATTATTGACTCAGCATTACAGACTTGTTTAGCCAGAGTCCGCAGCCTCAATCATACAGGGTGCGTCCTAAGACTCATAGACAGTCAAGTGGTAATATTCTTTCGACCATTACCCAAGCTCATGTACCCCATGACAAGGAAAGTCCCGGCCTTTTTCATCCTTCCTCCCTTCCTTGTGGGCCCAGTTTTAGCCACCTGTGGCCCAGAAGCAGAGCTCTACGGTTTAACTATGTCAGCTTCTTTAGCTTGACACAGCTATTCGGGAATACTGGCCAAGGGAGACCATTGTTATACGCTACTTTTCCTCTGCAATTAGGCCAAAATCGTTTCCTTCAATTATTTCCTCCTAGCGCCCCGTCTCCTCTGCGCTCTTCTCCTCGCGGGAGGAAGAGCATGAGTGTCCACGCTCAGCCTCTGGCCCTGCTTCCAGTCCTAAGACTGTGATGGACGAGGTCCCCTAGAGGTATTAGGTGAAGACCTAGACCGACGTGGGATTTATCCCCTGAAAGCAGCCGATGGCACCCTCACCTCTAAACCAAAAAGTTCAGTTTTTCTCATTCTCCTTGATGTCTGGCAAGTTTAACCACAGATGCCTCTCCGTGGCCACCATCATTGCCATTGAACATCCAATAGCAGTAGCAGTTTATTTGGTATCCCGGAGGTCCAAATTCGTGGTGTGGTGCGGCTCCGCGACCGCCTCAGGAGACAGTCCCTGCCCTGGTCCAAGTTTTTAAGCAGATCCACCTGGTACGCTTGCAACATCATCATTGTGTGCAAGGAACCTCCAGCCTGACCTGCTGCCGCATACGCCCTGCAGTTTAAACATGAGATAGTCCTTAACGCAAGGCAGGGTCGGAGCGGGGTGGTTATAGCCAGTTGTGAATCACTCATGAGGGACTTCCTGTCTCTCGCTCCCCCAAACCAGATCTAGTCTAGTCGTGCCGTGGGCCATCACTTCCAGCAACTCCTTGTAAGTGGAGCTGGCAGGCTGAGAGAGCTCACTATAAGCAATATCCTCGCCCTCATCAACCACATCCACCTCATCTTGGCTGGATGATGGCAGCAACATTTGCTATCTGCTTCTCACTATGAACAGAGTCTGCTGCCACGAATGCATCACTAAGAGTGCTTTAAGCTGCCTTGAGTGTTAAAACACTAATACCCCTTGGGGTGAGAATCAAGGAAGAACAAAGCTTCTTACCAGCCTCTGTCAGTCAGTCTCGCGAATGCATCATTTTCACGCATACAAACAAGCATCTCCTAAAGACAAAAAGACTTAATGATATCTATTGCAGGCACTTATATGCGTGAGTGCTCTGGTAGTGACATCATGGACTGTCACACTGATGGTGTTCCCCATAGCACCGATCCAAGACGCAGTGAATTCCACTTTGAAAGGGAACTGCAGGGAGACCTTGAAGCTTCTTTTGTTCACAGATTTGTAATTGAGCCTCTGTCAGCTGATGGTTGGAGAAAATCTTTTTAAAACCATATTTTCCATAAAAAGTAACAATGTAACTTTTTAGTAACACAATAGCGTAACACATTACTTATAAAACGTTCTCCAACACTGCTTACAACAATCATTAATTTACTGTATTAAACCTGAATATCTTTTGGAAAAGCAGATGCTGAACAAAAGAAGGAAAATATTACTAAACTCATTCGCCAAGCACAAACTGGACTTTTGCTGGAAGACAAGAGCAGTACTCTGATGCATAAGGGCAGCAGGTATGGAAATACCATAGCCAAGGAAAATGCCTTTCAAACACCGTTTTTTTTTTTTTGTTTGTTTGTTTGTTTTTAAATCTTGTGATGCATGACTTTTTAACTTCACATATGATAACAGTTTTAATTAGTATTTGAATAGTATTTGTATACTATTATAGTATTTATTTTTTAATATTTTCGGTTTTAATTTATTTAATTGTTATTTTAGTTTTAGTTATTTTAGTACTTCAACTTCAAACTTATTTTATATCAGTTAGTTGCTAAGGCAACATTTCTATTTTTTGTTCAAGTTTTTCTTCTATATATATTTTATTTCATTACAGCTTTATTTAAACTATTTTGAATAGTTTTTTTAACAACAACACTGATCTCAATGTTTTGGGTCTCTTCAAACGACTTTAAAACAAAAATATGATTCCATATCTAATAAAAATTTAAAAAAATCGAATAAAATTTAATTACTAATTGCAAATAATTCATTCCGATAGAGTTACACATCTGTAATGGTCACCATGTATCAGAGGGTTAACTGTTTATGGGAAATTGTGAATATTAAATGCTCAGTAACGTGTTGTTTTGTAGAACATGGTCAGGCATTTGTTACTTTGGATCCACTGATGACAGCACATTTCATAAAGAAGCTCAGGAAACGGCCACCATCACAACTGCTAAAACAACACTAGGGCATCTTAAGACCATTGAGGTGCGAGACGCCATGCATAAGGTAAGTTAATTTAAAATTGAGTTTAAATGAATTGTTTTGAAATGTCTGATAGAGCATGAAAATAGGCTTTTATGCTCTTTTTGGATCTGCATACAACAACTGTACATAAGCTTTATGTACTAGGATTTACAACAATAACATTATAAACTCTGTTGGAGCTGTAAAGTGCCAATTGCAGCTCAATTGAGGCTGTGGCAGATGCTAGCTCATCCATTCAGAGGTCTGTAACATCATGCATAAGTAATTTGCTAGGAACAGCCTTTTGTCTATTTCATTTTTGTTGCACCTAAAGCAGAAACCCTGGTGCAGGCTGAATGTTAAAGAATGTGAACATACAGTGGGTACGGAAAGTATTCAGACCCCCTTAAATTTTTCACTCTTTGTTATATTGCAGCCATTTGCTAAAATCATTTAAGTTCATTTTTTTTCCTCATTAATGTACACACAGCACCCCATATTGACAGAAAAACACAGAATTGTTGACATTTTTGCAGATTTATTAAAAAATAAAAACTGAAATATCACATGGTCCTAAGTATTCAGACCCTTTGCTGTGACACTCATATATTTAACTCAGGTGCTGTCCATTTCTTCTGATCATCCTTGAGATGGTTCTATACCTTCATTTGAGTCCAGCTGTGTTTGATTATACTGATTGGACTTGATTAGGAAAGCCACACACCTGTCTATATAAGACCTTACAGCTCACAGTGCATGTCAGAGCAAATGAGAATCATGAGGTCAAAGGAACTGCCTGAAGAGCTCAGAGACAGAATTGTGGCAAGGCACAGATCTGACCAAGGTTACAAAAACATTTCTGCTGCACTTAAGGTTCCTAAGAGCACAGTGGCCTCCATAATCCTTAAATGGAAGATGTTTGGGACAACCAGAACCCTTCCTAGAGCTGGCCGTCCGACCAAACTGAGCTATCGGGGGAGAAGAGCCTTGGTGAGAGAGGTAAAGAAGAACCCAAAGATCACTGTGGCTGAGCTCCAGAGATGCAGTTGGGAGATGGGAGAAAGTTGTAGAAAGTCAACCATCACTATAGCCCTCCACCAGTCGGGGCTTTATGGCAGAGTGGCCCGACGGAAGCCTCTCCTCAGTACAAGACACATGAAAGCCTGCATGGAGTTTGCTAAAAAACACCTGAAGGACTCCAAGATGGTGAGAAATAAGATTCTCTGGTCTGATGAGACCAAGATAGAACTTTTTGGCCTTAATTCTAAGCGGTACGTGTGGAGAAAACCAGGCACTGCTCATCACCTGTCCAATACAGACCCAACAGTGAAGCATGGTGGTGGCAGCATCATGCTGTGGGGGTGTTTTTCAGCTGCAGGGACAGGACGACTGGTTGCAATTGAGGGAAAGATGAATGCGGCCAAGTACAGGGATATCCTGGACGAAAACCTTCTCCAGAGTGCTCAGGACCTCAGACTGGGCCGAAGGTTTACCTTCCAACAAGACAATGACCCTAAGCACACAGCTAAAATAACGAAGGAGTGGCTTCACAACAACTCCGTGACTGTTCTTGAATGGCCCAGCCAGAGCCCTGACTTAAAGCCAATTGAGCATTTCTGGAGAGACCTAAAAATGGCTGTCCACCAACGTTTACCATCCAACCTGACAGAACTGGAGAGGATCTGCAAGGAGGAATGGCAGAGGATCCCCAAATCCAGGTTTGAAAACCTTGTTGCATCTTTCCCAAAAAGACTCATGGCTGTATTAGATCAAAAGGGTGCTTCTACTAAATACCAAGCAAAGGGTCTGAATACTTAGGACCATGTGATATTTCAGTTTTTCTTTTTTAATAAATCTGCAGAAATGTCAACAATTCTGTGTTTTTCTGTCAATATGGGGTGCTGTGTGTACATTAATGAGGGAAAAAAAATGAACTTAAATGATTTTAGCAAATGGCTGCAATATAACAAAGAGTGAAAAAGTTAAGGGGGTCTGAATACTTTCCGTACCCACTGTATATAAATATAAAACTGTAAAAGGTGTTCTGCTTGTGTGCCTGTGTTAATCTTCCTCCAGCTCTATGGGCAGAGGGTTCAGGAGGAGTTGGACAAAAGCCAGCGAGAGTGTGATGCTCAGGAAAGACAGCTGAAGCAGTGGCACGACCACTGGCAGAGTCAGCTAAAAACCCTCGCTTCACTCAACTCTGAATGACCACGAGACATTTATGAACACTGACAGTCTAAGCCAAGGCATTAAACACCATCAAAGAGAAGAGACACTACAACACATGGATTTGTCTAACAGGAACAACTGTGCTTTTGCCATTCAACATTTACATGCTTATCTGTTCCATGTTGCTTGATTCATTTAATGATTAACATAATGGCTTTTGGCTGATACAAAGTTTATGATAAAAGTGTTTATTCGATTTTCAAGTTTCATTGTTTAATGTTGTGCAAGGATTAAATAAAAAGAAATTCTAAGAAATACAACATCTCAGTTTAACAAGGCCCTAAAACACAATAAAATTGCCATACAAACAGAATAATATGTAAACAAGCTCATGATAAATTAAGCACTAAAATAGCGCTTTACAGTCCATTTGGTTTAGAGTTTTGAGATTCAGCAGCATGAATTCTCATTGTAGAGTTTTTCACATTTTTCTGTTTGAGTACAAGACCCTAAAACCGTGTTTCACAGTTCTCTGGAAATCCAACAGCACTACCATACTGCCTTGACTTCAAAGTTCATGTCATATTAAAGTTATGGAATCTCCTGTTCTTAAAGAAACAAGTCGGACATTTCAGCGTTTTCGTAGGAGAATATCCCAACTTTCTCTCCAACGCAGTGCAGCAAGCTCATCTGACGTTAACGCAGGCCAGCCGTAGGTGAGAGGACTCAAGTTGCGGTAGGACACGTATACTGAACAAAGGACTGCCAGAATAACACCACCAAATGCTTTCCGTTGAGCTGGGGATCTGAGAAACAGCATGACATACAGATATGAGCATAGACATGTGATTAACACTGGTGTGATACAATGATAAACATACAGGTTTCATTCAATCGCACACATCAATCTATCTATCGGATTGAATATATATAACAAAATAAATCTAAATATACAGTGCCCTCCATAAGTATTGGGACAGTAAAGGCAAAAATGCTCTGTTTGCTGTGAAGACAAGACATCTGTAAATATGATTAAATGATGAATATGGAGGCATATGTACAAAATGTCACATTTTATTATTGGCTGTTTCAACACAACATGTTTTAACAAACTAAGAAGAGCAGCACTTTTAGAGTTTCATCGCCTCTAATGTGAGCATATACATACATATACTGTATATACAGTATGATTCAAAAGTTTGGGGTCAGTAAGTGTTTAAGAAATTAATATTTTTAACATGTATAATGTTACAGATTTCTATTTCAAATAAATGGTGTTTTTTAGACCTTTGTATTAATCAAAGAATCTTAAAATAATGCATTCGTTTTCACAAAAATATTAAGTAGCACAACTATTTTCATCATTGATAATAATAATAAATGTTTCTTGAAAACCAAATCAATATATTAGAAGGATTTCTGAAGGATCATGTGACACTGAAGACTGGAGTAGTGATGCTGAAAATTCAGCTTTGCCATCACAGGAAAAATAGAAAACAGATATTTTAACAAACACACACACTATCCAAGCATAATACTATGCAAAATTTCTACAGTGAACTTGAGATCTTCAGTAACTGATGATTTTTGGACAGAAATGGCTCTTACCTCATTACATGGATGTAGAGGTGCTCTATGACAATTGGTATCTGCAAGATCTTGAAGGAGAGCGCTGGAAGATAGTGATAGAGAAACAGAGTCTTCTCCATTAGGAAGAATGGCAGGTAATTAACTGCCCAGCCTCCGAAGCAAACAACACCAGCCAAAACCAGCTGTTCCCAAGCATCTGAGAAAAAAAAAAAAAAAAAGAACCGTTTTAATGAATGGTGATGGTAAAGCAAACATACACTATATTGCCAAAAGTATTGGTACACCCCTCCAAATCATTGAATTCAGGTGTTCCAATCACTTCCATGGCCACAGGTGTATAAAATCAAGCACCTAGGTATGCAGAATGCTTCTACAAACATTTGTGAAAGAATGGGTCACTCAGTGAATTCAAGCGTGGTACAGTGATAGGTTACCACCTGTGCAATAGGTCCATTCATGAAATTTCCTCACTACTAAATATTCCATGGTCAACTGTTAGTGGTATCATAAAGTGGAAACAACTGGGAACAACAGAAACTCAGCCACGAAGTGGAAGGCCACATAAAATCACAGAGCAGGGTCAGCGCATGCTGAGGCGCACAGTGCGCAGAAGTGGCCAACTTTCTGCAGAGTCAATAACTGCAGACCTCCAAACTTCATGTGGCCTTCAGATTAGCTCCATGTCCGAGCAGCTGCATCCAAGCCTTACATCACCAAGTGCAAAGCAAAACGTCGGATCCAGTAGTGTAAAGCACGCCACCACTGGACTCTAGAGCAGTGGAGATGTGTTCTCTGGAGTGACGAATCATGCTTCTCTGACTGGCAATCCGATGGACGAGTCTGGGTTTGGCAGTTGCCAGGTGAACAGTACTTGCCTGACTGCATTGTGCCAAGTGTAAAGTTTGGTGGAGGGGGGATTATGGTGTGGGGTTGTTTTTCAGGGGTTGGGCTTGTCCCCTTAGTTCCAGTGAAAGGAACTCTTAATGCTTCACATTCCAAGACATTTTGGACAATTTCATGCTCCCAACTTTGTGGGAACAGTTTGGGGATGGCCCCTTCCTGTTCTAACATGACTGCGCACCAGTGCACAAAGCAAGGTCCATAAAGACATGGATGAGTGAGTTTGGTGTGGAGGAATTGACTGGCCTGCACAGAGTCCTGACCTCAACCCGATAGAACACCTTTGGGATGAATTAGAGCGGAGACTGCGAGCCAGACCTTCTCGTCCAACATCAGTGCCTGACCTCACAAATGCATTTCTAGAAGAATGGTCAAATTCCCATAAACACACTCCTAAACCTTGTGGAAAGCCTTCCCAGAAGAGTTGAAGGTGTTATAGCTGCAAAGGGTGGGCCAACTCCATATTAAACCCTATGAATTAAGAATGGGATGTCATTAAAGTTCACGTACACATAAAGGCAGGCGTCCCAAAACAATATAGTGTATCTACTATTAATGCTCACAGTTCATGTTAGATATTTAAACAAAGCCCTACACATAAGAATTCAACTTCTGTATGTAACGTCTCCCTAACCGTTTGTGTGACAGACATGAATGCTACCTCAAATCATGTGGCAGTACTTCCAGGCACATACCCTGAGGAATGTCTTCAACTTTTCTCCGTCGTCTTAGAAAGTAGGTTAAAAACAGAAGACAATACACAACCAGCACAAGGTTTGCAATGGTCCAAGTCACAAAATTCCCTATCAGTTGAATTTGTGCCTGTGTTAAAATAGAAAAGATTAGACTGATTAGTTGTTATCATTCTGTAAAACACACAGATATAAAGGAAAAACCAACAGAATGATGTTGACATACATTACTTGAAGGATGAAGCCAGTATGCAATGTTAGTGTCCATTGTGATCCATTCAAGAGGTGATGAACTATATTTGTGCTCGGACTCTTCATTCTTTACTGTCAGCATCTTCCACTGTTACTCAAACATACACGAAGTGTGTTCATTTTTCAACACAGACTCTAAATGGCTTTTCTGACGATTGAAATATTAATATTTAATATTCACCTGCAGCTCAAGAAATTTGGCCATAAAAGTGAGGTTTCTTTTGACGTCGCCATGAGTAGGTGACTTCAGCTCCAACTCCCTTTCCTTCTGTTCCTGACCTGTATAGATATGTATTAAATTGAAAAAGAAGACATAAGCAATATGAAAACATATACAGATGTTAATTCTCATACTTCGGCCATAGCGGTGCTCCTCCACGTTCCACATGCCACTCTGCTGGTAGCCTTTATGAATCTTATCCCCAACCACCTCCAGCTGTTTGAAACCCCACTCTGGCAGAGACGCTCCACTGAGCTGCAAAACATTACAGAACAGGTATAAATACTACCAGTATAAATAAATCTCTTAAAGGAATACTCCACCCCAAAATATAAATTCTGCCACCTTTATGTCATTCCAAAAATGACTGACTTTTGTTTAGTTTCCAACATTCTTCAAAACATCTTCCATGGAAGAAATAAAGTAAATGTGGACAGAAGTTTCATTTTTGGGTGGAGTATTTCTTTAAAGGGTTAGTTCAGCCAAAAATGAAAATTATCCCATAATATACTCACCCTCAAGCCATCCTAGGTGTATATGACATTCTTCATTAAGTCAAACACAGTCAGAGTTATAATAAAAAATATTCCGGCTCTTCCAAGCTTTATAATGGGAGTGAATAGTAACTGATATTTTAAAGCCCAAATAAGCACATCCATCCATCATAAAAGTAATCCATATTTATAACTTTATGAACTAGAATCACTGGCTTCCATACGCAAGTCAATTCTGACAGAAGAGTGAACTTTGACCTGACACATGACATATTGATGAACACGGAAGCGCAGAGGAGAGAGCAAAACAGAACATCGGTCATGAATTAGAAGTCTAAAATGAGAATTTGTAAAGAGAAATGTCAGAGGAGCTTGAGTTTGTTCTCCAGCCCAATTTGTTTAAACTGCGAGAGGCATCTACTCTCACCTAAGCTTATACTACTCCCGCATCCTACGTCATATGCCAGAACTCGACTCTCTCGTGAACGCACGGACCAACGATACCGGAAGCTAGTGATTCTTTTATATATTATTTTATATAGTTATAAATATGGATATTTTTCTTACAAAAATGCATTGCTTCACTTCAGAAGCTTGAAGAGACAGAATATTTTTTAGTTTAACTCTGATTGTGTTTGACTGAAAGATTGAAAGCCCTATACACCTAGGATGGCTTGAGTGTGAGTAAAATATGGGATCATTTTCTTTTTTGGGTGAACTACCCCTTTAAGGGCAGTAACAATTACTAATTATATACAGATATGTTAACACTTTACAATAAGGTTCCATTTGTTAACATTAGTTAACATGAACTAATAATGAAAATAATTCTAAAGCATTTATTAATCTTAGTTGATGTTAATTTCAAAATGTTATTTATTATAATTAACTAATGTTATCAAAGATAAATAAATACCATATCAAATGTATTGGACATTGTTAGTTAATATAAAGTTTAAAAAAAAGAAAAAAAAGTATGTATTGTCCATGTATTTCTGCATAAATTAGTCTAAAATTTGATCAAGTTTACGTATTTCCTAAAACTATATACTGCATTATTATTATTATGCCTATATTCTTTTGTACAAATTGTACAACTATACAAACCTTCAGAACAGCGGAAGTGTTCACATGGACTAGTCGCACCTCTGACAAAATCGTCTTCCAGATCTCTCTATCGGACTCCCTGTTTACTACGTCCTACAGTGCAATGAACAGAATGCATAACAAAACCCATTTTGAGTAAATGTGAGTATTTATTACAGACCTATGGGACTGAGATCTTACCACTCTCCATAGATTTTGAGCCGGCATAGACACATTAAAGTCAATGTATCCAGACACTTCCTGTGAGTGAGGACTCATGGGGGCTGCAACATCATGTCTTAAAAAACAAACCACAGTCAAGTTATTGCTACCACCAAAAAAATATTACAAACGTTCTACTATTATTGTTCAGTTGTTTATTATTAATATTATTTTTAAAAATATATTAATGTTAATATTAAATGTAACTTGTTGGTGGAATTTTATTACGTGTTTAGGTAGCGAGATGTCATTCCATGTAGCAGCTGAATAATATCGCCATGTCTGACAGGTCTGGGTGGGCTGCTAACCACAAGACTCTGCCTGTGGTTTAAAATTACAATACAATTCATGTATATGTTTATCTGCAGGGGTCATATGAACTTTACAAAATAAATCTAAAATTACTAACAAATACATACCGCCCAGGGTCTTTAATAATCCACCAGTTGTTGACATCTTTAAAAGGATAGCAGGTCACCTGCTGCTGGTGGGAGCTACCGCGGCCATTTTCATATCTTTAAGCATAGATAAACAGTAAAGATCTGCACGAAGATGTGGTTGAACCTGCAGCTTTGTGACTGCTGATGGCTCACCTGATTGGATAGTTAGCCTTGTGGGAGTGAAGCCAACATGGAACAGGTTTACTGGACGCAGTGCGGAGAGTGACCTGTGAGCCGAACGCTACATCCAAGGGCTGCCCCTGAGTGATCCGGGCTAGACCGCCCTTTATAGGAGAAATAAAGGAGATGACCATACAAACATAAATGCTCCTGTGATAAGATTCACTATTTAGGCAGGTGACTATTACACTGTGTATTTGAACAAATCTTTTTGAATACATTATGCACACTACTGTTGAAAAAAAAAAAATTGGGGTCAGTAAGGTCCCCCCCCCCCCCCAGTAGTGTACTTAATAGGATTTTTTCTGTACCTCTAGACTTGCTTGAAAAGCACTGCTCATCATCTGGTCATGTGGTCCACTGCGATACAGCAGGGTAAGATGGACGTAGAAAAACCCAAGGTACATGATGATGGGTAACACAACAAGGGCCAGGAAGCGAACCAAAACCTGGACCACTACTTTGCCCTTTTGACATAGATCGCAAAATCATAATGTTATACCCAAAGCGCTGTAAAACCCATGGATATTTGGTAACTATTACTCACATGGCTTAAGGTTCGATCTCCAATAAGTTGCCAGGTGTGTACAGCTGCCAGGCCTAGCAGTAAAAAGTATGTGAACATACCCATGTACTTTACCCTGAAATATAAGACATAAAAGGAAACTTACTCCATTCGATGAGCAAATTAAACAACACTTTTTTCTGAAGAACATGTGAGTGGTGCTTCACAAAATTTGAGTCAAAAACAAAAAACAAAAAAAAATCTGACCATACATACCCAATTCCATATGCACAACTGACCCCACAAATCATGAGCCAAAACCACCTAAAAGATGAACTGGAAGAAGAGAGAGCACATGATACATTTAGGTCATCATCATTACAACCATTGGAGGTTGACAAGACAATCCAGATCAGAGACGTACAAAACATATTAGCCAGTAATTCTTACTTTCGTGCTTTGTGAAAGCGGAGGTAAGACAGCACAGCTAACAGTAGGAAAAAGATTAAAACGGACTCCAGCAGCATGAAGCGTGATTGCACAATCATGGAATTTTCTGTAAAAATGAAAAAAAAAGTATTTACCCTAACATGCAAGAAAAACCATCCTCAGGCAATGACTTGAAAATTATATGGTAAGTAGTTACCCATGAGGAGCAGCGCACAGGCCCCCACTGCTGACAAGTGGGAATATCCCAGCTCCACAACCACAAGATAAGCAAGTGGTATACAAAGGGAGCCAGCAAGAGCCGGTATTATCCGAAGGCTCCAAACAGGAACATTACTGGTGTATTCTATAATGGAATCAAATGATAATCAGTAAAAGTAATGAAATTACTAAAGTCTATGTAAAACATGTAAAAATAAAAGGAAAGTTGACATGTTGTCTTGACAAAGCCTTGCCTGAGCGTTCACGACAGTTTGAAGGTTATCTAAGTGTTAATTTGACATTTGATGCTTGATGCAATGTAGATGATGCTAAGTGTTCGCTAAGGTGTTCTGGCTAGGACGCTGCAAGGCAGTAGATCCTAGAAACATAAGTTTGATCATTTAGAGAAAATACAGAATTAGAAGAAAAAAAAGAAGAACTAAATTAAAATGCTAAAAACTCAACAAAAAAAAAATTAAATAATTGAAATATTTATCATATTTCATAATATTTATTTTTCCACCTCAATAACTATTGCTTTTTTTTATATAAATCAACATACAAAATCAGAATATTGGATCTTCTGGAATCACAAAATCAGGGTTAATTCAATTGAATTCAACACTTCCAGTTTCTGTTAATAAAAAGTTTAAAAACCATCAGCATTTTCAAAGTTACAGGAGAAATACCAGATAAAATAGACGTAGCTAATATGGGGGCCTTTGAAATTGTGTTCAACAATGGGGGCCTTCAAGTCAAAACAGTTGAGAACCACTGGTCTAGGACAGGGGGTTCGCCAAATAAGCTATGTTTGATCTCAAATTATTATAATTATTATTTTGTGTGTGAGAGAGAGAGAGAAAGAGAGAGAGAATATATATAATAAAAAAAATAAAAAAAAGAGTCATATGCTTCACTGTTCATCTCATATTAAAGGTAAAATAAAATCTAATGTATATGACTTTGTGCATCAATAATGATTATTTTAATGGCTTTGCATCATAGCAAAGTATGTCAATACATTACCATAGTATTTTATGCATGTTATTAGGCTAGGCTTAAAATGAGTATGTAACACAATGGCCTGGTTACACAGATAGGGCTTAGATTAATCTTAGTTAATTAGGAAATTTAAGTAGCTTTAATAAACATGCCTTTAGAAAAAAAACATTACTGTTGTGTATCTTGTGACAAAACAATGGCACTGACATTTTATTTAAGATATGTCAGTGCAAGCTGCTTTCAGTTAAGAGCTCAAACATGCATTTTAGTCTGGGACTAGGCTTAAGCCTCGTCTGTGAAAGCGGCTAAGGGTCCATGCTCTAGGGCTCTAGCCCTAAAACAGTTTAATATAACTCCTCTTAAACCAGTTAAATTGGGTTAGCGACACTGAAAAAAACTGGAAGGTGTGTACATGAACAGTTGGTTGGCTTTGTCAACCCAGCATGAAGTGTATGGTATGATCACCTGCTCCAATTCTGTTCCAAACAAAGTTGCCATCAAATCCTCCTAAATACGCTACATGGATAAATAATATACGTTAGTAAATACGCATTAAGTGGTTTTCTTCATGAATATGATTTATAAGTATCAAGGATTTTCTCACCTCCTAAAGCTAGTATCATGTGGCCAAAAGGTGGACCACTCTCATCAATAAAAAACACTCGCTTCATGTACAGAGACAGGAATTGTCCATAATAAACTTCGTCAAACCTTTAGTAGTATACAAACATGATAAACATAGGTGAATTTATTTCACAAAATTAAAAATAAATCAATAAAACGCAGACTTACACTACAGCTTTAGGAAAGTGAATGCCATATAGTCGGGTCACGAGCGCAAGTGCTGTCACTGCCACCAGCAGCAGATTGATCTCCACTGTCAAACTGATGGGCAGTTTCACATATTGCATCTTGCCTGAACAGAACAAAACATTAATTCATAAAGGTAAAACATATAGCTATTACTATATAGGCTACGTATTAATGTATTCTGCATCTATAATGGCAGAATCCAGCATGGAAAATGCATTTACCTTGATTCAGTTAGATTCAGTTGTAAATTTCTCACGAGTTTCGCAATCATAGGTCAACACTGCTGATTTCGCGTCTACGTGTGCTGTG
Source organism: Elopichthys bambusa (assembly GCA_037101425.1). Classification (NCBI taxonomy): domain Eukaryota; kingdom Metazoa; phylum Chordata; class Actinopteri; order Cypriniformes; family Xenocyprididae; genus Elopichthys; species Elopichthys bambusa. The sequence goes on from CM074434.1 coordinate 14,183,033, forward strand.
TCTTCTCGCAAAAAGTAAGGAATACAGATCTTCGTTAAAACTTGAGTTGATTAAAAAAATGCAGCCATGTCTCTGGCACAGGCGACAGCTTTAGTCTTTTCTTTTAAAACACTAAAATATGTAAATAAACCAACCAACCGTATGTAGTCTGTGCCCTAGAGTTTCCGGGCAGCATTGCCCACATTTCAAAATAAAAGTTCCAACATTCCTGCACTAGATGATTCCCTTTTCCTAAAATATTTGGATGTTTGCTGTTGTTTAAAGGAAAATAGCACAAATACTTTTAAGGCAAGCATACATATAAAAAAAAACAAAAAAACAATTGTTTGCTTATTGTAGAAATACATTTACAACAATCAATAAACTGTTCGGATTAAGAAAAAAAAAAGTAAAGCAGGACATGTTTTCTGTGATGAAATGAGATGAGAAAGACATTGATGTTATATATCCACTAAAATCACCTTTGGATCATAGCCTGTTTACTGTAATTGTTTAAAAGTAACTGGGAGAAATAAGAATAAAAGTCTTGCATCATTTGTTTGATAATGTTACTTGGCTTTTGTGCAAGTTCATGCTTTTTTAAGGTTACTTTTTGGGGCCATTGTATAAGACATTTCATATGTAGTTATGTGAGCTACTTTGCTATTAGTGTTGGATGTATAAAAAATAAATCGAAGACATTTCATATGTAGTTATGTGAGCTACTTTGCTATTAGTGTTGGATGTATAAAAAATAAATCAAACAAATACTGTAAGTATGTCAAACAACTGACATCCTTTTCGCAAACTGCTTGTTTTATGTTTTATAGGATCGCAAAGGATGCTGGAGCCTATCTCAACATACAATTGACACAAATAAAATGAAATCATGTAATTTATGAATTTATTTAAACATTTAAGAAAGGTTGGCTAACAAATCACAGCTCAGGGAAATGTTTTCACAGGACAATCACAGAGATAAAAGAAAAAAGTCATTCTTTTTGCAATTTAATATTGATGTGAAAAGTAAAATGTTAAGCTACATAAACTGCTCTGCTAACAGAATAGAGTGCTAAATAAACAACCTTTAACAAACCTATAGCATTACACATTCACGACCATTTGCTATGAAAATGATAAAATGGATCCAGTTACAAAATATATTGCTTTGAGGTACACAAAAGACTAATATAATTTCCTTGGCAATAAAAACAAGAGCAGTTGTGGCAGATTCTTTATAAATTGGGACACTGCAGTCATAAAACTTGTGACAAACCCACCTTTGAAAGGTACACTATATGTAATGGAAAAGTACATACTGCACATTGGAAAAAAAATTCACACAAAACACTTGCCCCTTGACTCTGAAAATGAGGAACAATATTTAATTTAGCATCCTATCCAGAACTGAATGTAGTGAATTGTTGCACGTGAATTCATTTAGTTGAATTTTCTGGATTTAAAATAAAAATTACTATGGAATATATAAAAAAATAGTGCTACAATAAAAACTACCTCTATAATGAAATTGCAAAGCACAATATAGAATAAAAATGTAAAAAGAAACAATAACTGTGTCTAACTTGTGTCTAACCTAAAGATACTATATTTAGACATTTACCAACTAAAATGTTATACTTATCATGCTTAATTTACCAGTAAATCATAATTTCAAGAAAAAAGTATTTTATAAAATCCCCAATACTTCTGAAAGAAATACAAAATATAGTTGTTTAAAATAATTTGCATTATTTTGCATATGAAAATGTAATAGAAAACTTCACATTATGTATATAATTGGTAGGTCCCTTAAGCAATTCATAGGAGTCTTGCACTAATACAAGAGCCACAAATCTGCTAAACAATTTTTGCCCTAACATAGCGTTTTGATCTGCGTGCAGGTGTCAAGTCAGTTATGGCTTTTCTTTTTCTCTGATGTCTCTGTTTCGCTGTTTGTTGTACTTCTGACTCCTCTGAATCTGATTCATCTTCTTTAGTGTTCTTTTTAGGTTGCAGTCTCATTGATCTTTGTCTGCTTGAAGATGTACTTGAGCTACTCTGAAGAACATGCTTTTCAATGGCAAGACCTTTCTCATCCTCTTCAGAGATATTTTCTTCGCCTTCATCAGATTTTTCTGCAGATGTGAATATGTCTTTTGGGGCCTCTATGGCCACTCTGCTCTCCTCATCTGCTTTGTTTTCTTCTTGATCAGATGTTTCCTCTACCTCCAACTCTAAAGTGAAGCCCTCATTTGTACTGGACTCAAGCTTTTGCTTTTCTGTCTCCACATGTTGCTCTACTTCCTCCATTTCACCTGTCTCTTCTACTTTCTTGTTATTTTGCTCCATAACCTCTTTGTTATCCTCATCTGTCTGAAGTTTATTTACTCTTTTCTCTTTCTGCTCCTCTTGAGATTCACCCGCATCTGTCTTGGTGTCTTCATGTATATTACAATCTCTATCTGATTTAGTCCCTTCTGCATTTTTCTGGATTTTCTGTTGTATTTCTCCACCCAAATTACTGCCCTCAAAAACTGCAGCAGGTACATCTGAGCTCAGCTCTACATTATCTGCTGTAAATGTCACTTCAACTGTCTCAGTTTGTTCCATAACTGCCTCCTTGACTTGCTCGCTATCTTCATCATGCTCTTGTTTGCGAAGACGTTTCGATTTTCTTGGTGCAGCCATTTCAACAGTCAGTCTTTTTCTCAGAGTTCTCCTTTCCACTGCTGTTTCCTCCAAACCAAAATAACTTTCTTGCACTGCTTCCTCATTTTCTCTTTCCTGGAGTTGTTTCTCTTTCTCCTGTACACTTGAGACCTCATCCTCCTGTTCCTTAGGCACCTGTACGTCTCTCTCAAAATGTTCCTCTTGAGTCTCTTGCTTAGTGGTTTCTGGGCTGGCACTGTTACTTTCATTGATTTCAAACAGGACTTCATTTCCTTCCTCTACAGCATCATCTTTTGTCCCTGTTTCTTCTGCCTTTCCTTCTATATTTTCCTGAATAATGCCTTCTCCTTCTTTTGTCTTCAAATTTTCAAATTCAGCAATGTTCTCCTCAGCATTTAATGCCTTATTCTCCTTCTCTATAGGGATATTTAAATCATCAGCCGATTCCTGTATTGCTGAGTCATTTTCATTTCCACATATCTTGTCCTTTGTTTCTTTTTCTGACTCCACCACTTGTCTGTGGAGGTGTTTTGATTTTCTTCTTGGTGTAGACTGGACTGTTACTGTTCGGTGTCTGAGACTTCTTCTTGTAATGAAGGGTGCTTCTTGATCCAAGCTTTCTAAAACAACCTTCTCCTCCACAGCGGTTGTCTTAAGTTCATTTGTCGGAGTGGTTTCCCCCACATTTTCCTCTTTTGACAGTGCTTCTTGTTGAGCAACATCCTCTTCTACTGAGCTTGTTCTTTCGTTCTCCTGAATATGCTCCTTATGTTTCTGGCCTGTGTTTTCTTTTGGAGGCTCTGCTTTTTCTTCATCTTGAACTCCCCCCTCTACAATTTTTTGTGTTTTATCAATTTCCACCAGAATTTCATTTTCAGTTGTTTTAATTGAGCTCTTGGTCTCATCTTCATCATCTGTAGATTTGTCAGGCAAAGTTTCATCCACCTTTCCCTTATCATTTGATATGTCTATCTCTTGCTCATATGAAGTAGTTTCCACCTTTCTACACATGGAAACCATATCTCCATCTTCATCAAGACTTTCCACATTGGCCTCTACTGTAATAATTGGTACACAGACATTCACAGTGTTACCTGTCGTTGATGAGCTTTCTTCATTTCCACTCATATCTGCTTCTTTCACTGGTTCCAACTCTGCTGTGTGGAGACGTGTAGATTTTCTTGTCTTCTGTGTAGATGTGACTGACTGTGCACTGATCCTCAGACTTCTCCTTGTGATTCTTTCACTTTTATTTTCATTGGTTTCAGAGCTTTCCATCTGTGCGACCTTCTCCTCTACTTGAATGGCGGTCTCCTCTATAATGCATGTTTGCTCCTTGCAAACCACTGGAAGTTTATCCACCTCCATGGGTTTTTCTGCCTCGGCTGTTTCTTTCTCATTTTTAACCAATGGCTCATTTTCATGTTGCTCTAAATTGTCATCTTCTCTTTCCATCTCAGGAGCCGCATCATTCTCTAAGCTTGTTTTCTTGTTCTCCATCCTGTTGATTTCTTCAAATTCTTTTTCTATTACATCCTCATCAGGTTCTCCTTCTACAAGTGGGGTAATCTTCTCAGTATCCTCTTCCACTGGCTCCAACCCAGCTAAATTTGCTTCCTTATTCTCCATCTTGTTGACCTCTTGATCAATTTCTTCAGCTGTCTTTTCTGTCATTGATATCGATCCAGTTTTACTCTTGCTCACCACTGTGTGTCTTTCTTGATGTTCAACATCTGCTTCAGCTTCTTGTTTTTGTACACGTCTAGATTTCCTTTTCGGTGGTGACTGAACTTTTATTGTTCTACATCTGAGACTTCTCTCTGTGCTGACTGGAACCTCCTCTTCTAAGATTTCTTGGACTGCTTCTGGTGCCTCCTGAGTAAGACCACGAATTTCTACACCACTGTCCATTTGTTTCTCTTTTAAAGCAATATCTTGATCATTTTCTGCCATTGTTGTTGCTTCTGGATACTCTTTAGATGTTACAGCTTCTTCCATATCCTCATCTATGGCTGCCTTATATTCCTCTATAATCTTGGTTTCCTTTACATCATTTTGTCCTTCCAAATCCTCTGTTGGTTTCTGCTTCTCAAATGTCATGTCTTGTTTATCATGTTTATTCTGTTCTTCAACTGTGTTTTCTTCCTCCATTTTGTTCTTTTCTTCCTCAGGGGTCTTTTCAGTATCTTCCTCTTTTTGTAGTTCTTCTTGCTGTTCCTCATTTTCCGATGTCTGTATACATTGTTGATATTCACTTTTATCTGGTTCATCCAGTTCCAGTTGTTCCTCTGTCTGGGAATGCATTAGAACTTCTGGAGTGTCACACTCTCCTTCTGTATTTTGGGAAAGGTTGTTTAAATCTACAAGTACTACTGTGGCTTTCTGCAGCTGTATTATTGGAATACCATCATCTTTCTCTACCTCCTCATCAGGTTCTGCTTCTACAAATGTGACCTCTAGAATCTTAGGTGCCTTATTTTTATCATCTGTTTCTACACTCATCCGCAGTTCAGAAGTCTCAGGTTCAACAGCTGTAGTTTCTTCAAGATTTGTCTTTGCTATTTCACCAATACTTTCCAAATTGTGCTCTACTGTAATTACTGGTATACACACTTTCACAGTCTCTTCTGTCATTGCTGAGGTTTCTTCATATTTATTTCCACTCATATCTGCTGCTTTTACTGGTTCTAACTCTGCTTTGTGGAGACGTGTAGATTTTCTGGTCTTCTGTGTAGATTCTGTGACTGATTTTGCACTGAGCCTGAGACTTCTCCTTGTGATCCTTTCATTGTCACTTTGATTGGTTTCAGTGCTTTCCACCTGTGAGGTCTTCTCCTCTATTTGAATGGTGGTCCCCTCTATAATGTACGTTTGCTCCTTGTTAACCACTGGGTCAATTTCCATGGGGTTTTCTGTCTCAGCTGTTTCTTTCTGATTTTTAACTAACGGCTCATTTTCCTGTTGCTCTAAATTAGGTTCTTCTCCCATTTCAGGTGCCTTCTCATCTGTGTCCTTTGTCACGGCTAAATTAGTTTCCTTGTTCTCCATCTTGTTCGTTTCTTTAAATCCTTTTTTTATTATTTCCTGATCATGTTTTTCTTCCATAAGTGGTATAATCTCCTCAGTAGCCTCTAAAGTTGATTTTTGAAGTGTTTCCTCTTTATCATCTATTTCTGCACCTTCTTTATGCATTTCATCAACTCCCTTTCCTGTTATTGAGACTTCTCTAGTTTTATCTTCAAAAACTTTAACTTGTTTTTGTACACGTCTAAATTTCCTTCTTGGTGGTGACTGAACTTTTATTGTTCTACATCTGAGACTTCTCTCTGTGCTGACTGGTACCTCCTCTTCTAAGATTTCCTGGACAGCTTCTGGTGCCTCCTGAGTAAGACTGCTAATTTCTATGTCACTGTCCATTTGTTTCTCTTTTAAAGCAATATCTGCCTCCTGGATTGTTTTGTCTGCCATTGTCGTTGCTTCTGGATGCTCTTTAGATGTTACAGCTTCTTCCACATCCTCATCTATGGCTGCCTTATATTCCTCTATAATCTCGGTTTCCTTTACATCATTTTGTTCTTCCAAATCTTCTGTTGGTTTCTGCTCCTCAAATGTCATTTCTTGTTTATCAAGTTTATTCTGTTCTTCAACTGTGTTTTCTTCCTCTATTTTGTTCTTTTCTTCCTCAGGGGTCTTTTCAGTATCTTCCTCTTTTTGTAGTTCTTCTTGCTGTTCCTCATTTTCTGATGTCTGTATACATCGTTGATATTCACTTTTATCTGGTTCATCCAGTTCCAGTTGTTCCTCTGTCTGGGAATGCGTTAGAACTTCTGGAGTGTCACACTCTCCTTCTGTATTTTGGGAAAGGTTGTTTAAATCTACAAGTACTACTGTGGCTTTTTGTAGCTGTATTATTGGAGTACCATCATCTTTCTCTACCTCCTCATGAGGTTCTGCTTCTACAAATGTGACCTCCTCCAGAATCTGAGGTGCCTCCTTTTTATCATCTGTTTCTACACTCATCCGCAGTTCAGAAGTCTCAGGTTCAACCGCTGAAGTTTTCTCAACGTTTGTATTTGGTAATTCATCAGGACTTTCCAAGCTGGTCTTTACCATAATTATTGGTATACACACATTCACAGTGCTTTCTGTTGTTGCTGAGGATTCTTTATATTTATTTCCACTCATATCTGCTTCTTTTACTGGTTCCAAATCTGCTTTGTGGAGACGTGTAGATTTTCTTGTCTTCTGTGTAGATTCTGTGACTGATTTTGCACCGAGCCTGAGACTTCTTCTTGTGATCCTTGCAGTGTCATTTTGATTGGCTTCAGTGCTTTCCACCTGTGGGACCTTATCCTCTATTTGAATGGTGGTCTCCTGTATAACATATGTTTGCCCCTTGTTAACCACTGGATCCATCTCCATGGGTTTTTCTGTCTCAGCTGTTTCTTTCTCATTTTTAATCAGTGGTTCGTTTTTCTGTTGCTCTAAACTGGCTTCTTCTCCCATCTCAGGTGCCACCTCAACTGTGTCCTTTGTCACAGCCAAATTTGTTTCCTTGTTCCCAGCTTCTTTTTCTACCACATCCTCTTCAGGTTCTGCTTCTACAAATTCATCCTCATTCTGATTGTTTTCATCTTTATTGCTTTCCACCAAGTTGCTCTGAGCTGGCATTGTGGCTAAATCTTCTGTTGGCTTTTGCTCCTCAAATGTCATGTCTTGTTCATTGAGTTTGTTCTGCTCTTCAACTGTGATCTTTTCTTCCTCTATTTTTTCTTCCATGGGGAACATATCAGTATCTTCCTGTGTTTGTATTTCTTCTTTTTGTTCCTCCTCTTCTGATGCCAGGTTGCACAGTTCATGATCACTTTTATCTGGTTTATCAAGTTCTAGTTGTTCCTCCATTTGGGAATGTTTTAAGACTTCTGGAGTCTCAACCTCCTCTGTATTTTGGGAAAGTTTGCTCAAATCTACAAGTACTACTGTGGCTTTTTGTAATGTTATTACTGGAGTACCATCCTCTATCCCTGTCTCCTCATCAGGTTCTGCTTCTTTTTCTTGATCATCTATTTCTACACCTATCATTAGCTCGGATTTCTCAGTATCAACAGCTGCAGTTTCCACAGTTTTTATATCATCAAGACTTTCAAAACTGGTCTCTGTTGTAATAATTGGTAAACAGACATTCACGGTTTCTTCTGTTGATGCTAAAGTTTTTTCATCTTCATTTCCAATCATGTCTGGTTCTTCCACTGGCTCCAATTCAGCTAAATTTGTTTCCTTTTTCTCCATTTTGTTTATTTCTTCAAATCCTTTTTCTGTTGCATCCTCATCAGGTTCTCCTTCTACAAGTGGGATAATCTTCTCAGTATCCTCTTCCACTGGCTCCAACTCCGCTAAATTTGCTTCCTTGTTCTCCATCTTGTTGACCTCTTGATCCATTTCTTCAACTGTCTCTTCTGTTGTTGAGATCGATTCGGTTTTACTCTTGGTCACCACTGCGTGTCTTTCCTGATGTTCAACATCTGCTTCAGCTTCTTCTTTTTGTACACGTCTAGATTTCCTTCTCGGTGGAGACTGAACTCTTATTGTTCTACGTCTAAGACTTCTTTCTGTCCTGACTGGTGCCTCCTCTTCCTGGACATTTTTCTCCTGAGCAAGACTGCTCATCTCTATACCACTGTCTGTTTGTCTAGCTAAATTTGCTTCCTTGTTCTCCATTTTTTTGGTTTCTTTAACTATTTCTGTTACATTCTCATCAGTTTCTGCTTCTACAAGTGGGATGTCCTCCTCAGTACCTTCTGTAATCTGTGGTGTTTTCTCTTTGTCATCTAATTCTGTAGCTTTCAGCAGTTCAGAACTTCCAGTTTCAATGACTACTGTTTCATCAACATTTGTGTTTGCCTTTTCACTCTCCTCTGGACCTACTTCTTCTGCAATAACTTCATCCCTTTCTGTGTTTTCATCAGTCCTGAATTTTGCCTCAACTTGTGGCTCAACACTTTCCACCTGCTGAATCACACTACGTGTAGATCTCCTAACAGGGGTGATCTTGATTGGTTTCAAAGTGCTTCTGAGACATCTAACTGTCGCCCCAGGGTCAACAGGTTGATCTCTAAGACAGGTTGTGTCAGTAGATCCTTTCTTTTGAGCTTGTTTGGGAATCAACTTATCTGCCTCATATGAAGTTTGTGTATCCTCTTTAGCTTGTTCAGTGTCTGTTTTCTTCTCTTGTTTCTCAACTTGGCTTAGAAGAACAACCTCTGTGGTTTCAGGTTCTGGCTCACCCTCTTGTTCTTTGTATCCAGTTGATTGTTCTGGAGTTATTTTGGCATCAGCTGCTGCATTATATCCTTCTCTTGTGTTTAATGTACCATCTTGTTCCTCCATTCTCATAATTTCTTCAGCTGCTTGTTTCTCAGTTGACACTGTGTGCTTCATTTCATCTTGTTCAGCAATATCTATCTCTCCGTGATTATCACTTGCCTCTTTAGGAGAAAGTTTGGCTTCACTCAGTGTCAACATCATAGAGCTATTCTCAACTGTCTCCTCATCCTCTTCAGGTGTTTTCAATTTGTGTACCTCAGCAGACTCTACAGATGACTGTTGTGGTGCTTCTTCTTGGTCTATTTCTGAAATTTCAGGAACTACATCTACAGTTTCCCCAACCTGTGTGATTTCAGCATCCATAGTAGAATCAGTTTCTACAGTAAGCTTGTCTTTTTCTTTGTATTCCTCAACCTTAGACTTTCTTGCTTTGTTAGCGAGAGTCACTGATTGATCTGTCACCTCTTCTAAAGCTTTAGTATTGTTATATGTTTCAACAGTCCCACTCACAGCCTTTTCCTCTTCAGGTTTATCCAGCATTTGCTTTATTTTCTCATTCTCTGCCTCACACACAGGTTTATCTTTCTCAACCTCTTTGTTCTTTTCTAAATTCTCAATTTGTTCCTCTTCGGTTCCTGTACTCATCTTGACAATTTCTATATCCACCACAGACTGAAGTTGGCTTTGGTCAATAGACCCTATAGTGGCTCTTTGTATTACTACAGTGTGCTCCTTATTATCCATTTCACATTCCTTCTCACTGCCTCCTTGGCTCTTTATTTCCCCAGCTGTGGTGAAGTGGGTGACTGGAGTCCCCTCTGATGTAGCTGTGACTTTGTCTTTTTCAATTTCCCATTCCTCCTCTTTCTGTGAACTTCTAACCTCTGAAATATTTGTCACAGTTGCATTTACTGTGTCTGTTGTACTCTGCCAAATTAGAAAAGGCAGATGTTAATTACTGTACTAAAAGTGTGAAAATTTTAACATTTTAAGTAAACAAGTACATAATAATACTGTTCAAGCTGTTTAGTAATGATATAAACCATATATTTATTTGGTTGAATTCATACCGTGAGAGTTTCTGATTCTTTTACAGAAAAAGTGTCATCAGGATGTTCCTCGGTTGCCACTTCAATTGGATTTTCAACTCCTGCCTCAATGTCTTCCACCCTTTGTGAGACATAGTTAATCATGAACATAATGTAGTAATTAATACTGTTATATGGTATTCTGCTGACAAGTAACGTTACCTGATTGAGTTCTTTGAAAGCCTCTCCTCTGAATTTTCTCTGATACCTCTGCGTTTCAGGTCGCTACCTCTGCCACGCCTTGTGACAGGTATGTCATCTACTTCTGTTACAGTGAAGAACATCAGTTAGATTTGGCTGGAGAGACTTTATTGAACAAATTATTGTTCAACCAAAAGACTATACTTGCCTTCGGTGATGTCTGTAATGGTCTCCTCCTAAAGTTAATATCAATATTGGATATAAGATTTACTTCATAATATACTTCATAATTTACAGATTCAATATGAATTTAACAATTCAGTCTAATTTATTAATCAAATCAAAATGTTAAAAATTGAATCAGTTTGTTGAATCAGTCAACTAATTTTGTGAGAATTTCACTTGCATATGCCAATGTGATGTATCCCAGTCTTTCAGCAGAAGAAACTAGATGAAATATCCTGAATGATATCAATTCCACAATTTGACTTGTGATGCAGCCTGGAATCATAATCGCACCATGTGCATTCATTTGACCAGAGGTGAACTGGTCCCCGACTGAGCCTGGTTTCTCCCAAAGTTTTTTTTATCTTCTCCATTCTGTCACCTGATGGAATTTAGGTTCTTTGCTAATGTCGCCTTTGGTTTGCTTAGTTGTGGCCAGATTTACTAAACGGGGCAAATTAACGTGAGAGCGCAATTCCACAAATGCGCCAACGGGAGTGGTAAGTTTTGTGCTTGATATTCAAATGAAAGAACACAGACGCAGTCAAATCATTTACATAATGACCAACGCAATCTAACAAGAGCATCGCAAATTAGCGTTGGGTCTCAAACAGAGCTGATGCTTATCAGGTGCGGGTTGACACAGGCGCAACTTGTAATCTGTCAATCTTGTAATCTGCTTGGCAAATAATATGTTCAGATAATGTCTTCCTCTGGCATTCCAAAGAAATTAATACAACTGGAAAATATTTTCTCCCTTCTACCACATGCTCTCTGTTCTCTGTGGTGTCTCCTCCTAGCAGCAACATTAGTAAATCGCATTGCATGATTCATTTAAATATTCTCCTTCCATAAATTTTTTGTCTGAAAGGGAAACTACTACAAATGCATATACAATAAGGCCAGCCGCAAAAACAAGTCAGTCTACGCCTATTCAGCACTAATTTTGCATTGCGTGTCTTTAGTAAATCCCGACAGTAGTTTTTTAATGCCAAAAGAGGGTTCGCGCAACCTGTTAATAAATTTGAAGCTTAATATTTAGCAATATTATTGACCTGATTGCACTGACGCTATCAGATGAGAAATGAACTGAGCTATATGATGACATTATTGTTTTCTTCAGAGCTGCTTTTTAGCTGAATTGAACATTAGAAGAAATATTTAAATAATCCTATAATTTAAATATTTCAATCTGTCACACTCAATCTGTCACACTCTCACACCACATGAACTTTCAGTTTGTTTGTTTTCATCTGTCACGTGTGCTCGTTTGTTCTAGTTTCCCACCACAATCTGTCACCATGGACACTCTATCATCATAGCTGTTAGTCATTTTAGTTAATCGTCTGTGTATATTAGTTCAGTTCAGTTGGTGTGTCTTTGTCGGGTCCCATATGTTCAGTGATGTGTTCCTGCCTGGATCTGTATTTACCCATTGGATTATCAAGTAATTGATATCAAGACTTGTCTGAGAGTTATCTTCTTCGTCGTGTGTTTATATACAACCAGCACATTACAGAAGACCCGACCTAGAAAAGATAAGCGGCGTGTTTTGTTGTTAGTGTTTTTGTTTTATTTTATTTTTTTGTGACTACATGTTTTTGGTTTTCTTTCTGCACATGGACCACTTTGCAGCCGTCAAACTGCTTTGCCTTGAGCAAAAGGACCGCTCCCTCAAGGCACATTTGGAGGATTTTCTCCATCTCGTTCTAGCTACAACTTTACCGGACAACTGTCTCTGCAGCTTCCTGTATGCCAGCCTCAACACCGCCACCAAGGAGCAGCTGTCCGGGAAGGGCCTCGAGGGAGCTTCACTGAATACGTAGAGTGGGTGCTGGTGTCCTGTGACGAGTGGACAACACTGATGACAATGACACCAGCCCCACTAGACTGTGAGGATCGGCAGAATGAGCCCACCACAGGCCGTGACAGGGACTTTGCCCTGATGTTCGAGCCAGCGCCAACAGGAGCAACTGAGCAGAACATCACCACAGAGCCTGAGCAATGCGGGACTGACCAGGTGTGCGAGCCGGCAGCACCATCTGTTGCCGAGGGCGTACTAGTGGAATACGAGGGTATGGAAGTGAACCCCACCCACCCTCCCGTTACTGGGTAGCACTGGAGATATCTGTTTTGATTTCGGAGAGGTTAATCTTCTGCCTGTTCTGCTACCATATGAATCTGTCTCTTACACATCTAATTTTTTGGCCACGCCAAACCTCCCTCTTCCACTACCTCTCCAATATGGTTTCGAGACTTTTTTTTAAAAATTTTGTGGGATTTTGTAGCGCTCTCCAAACCCCTCTCCAGTCCCCAGCCACGCCTGTCACCCAGCCATCGCTGTCTCCCATCAGCCCTTCAGTTTCTCCTCAACCAGTGGAGTGGAGTAAAGTGGTGTGGATCCACCTAGGGACTGCTGGGAGCCACCTCCTCCTGGGCGTGAGGAGCCTGTGGCTCCGCCTCCAGCCTCAGTGCGCTCCATTCCACTCTACCCATCGACCTGGCTCCTACACCTACGCTCCTTCTACCCTCATCATCAGCAGTGACCATCGGATATTCGGCCTACTGGGCTTCCTCGGCATGTCGGCTCTGCCTGGGTTAGACATCACCACGTCTCTGCTGCGGACTTGTAGGCCATCCGCTGCTCTCTGGCCCTCCACCCCTTCTGCTATGGCTAGCTCTCCCCTTCCTCAGGCTCCACCTCCACCCTCGGTCACTCCAGCTCCACCTCTGCCCTCCGGATCCCTGCTTCCACCTTGGGGGGTCGTCGCTGCGGCTCCATCACAGTCGCCCAGGCCACCAAGGTCCCTTCGCGTCATCGGCTCTCCAGCTGCGCGGTGGGCTCCACCTTCCATGTCATCGGCGCCTCCGGTCTTCCCCATGGTGGTGTCATCGACAACATCGCCATGGCTCCTCCCTCCTGCGACGCTGCCATAGGGCGCAGTCTTGGCTGTGGCCTGGATCTGTCACCATCTTTCTCTGCTCAAGGCTCTACCTTTGCTCACTCCACCATCTTCTCCACCCTGGACTCTTGTGTCCACCTCTTGAACCGCCTCCTGCTATATCTGCCCATCTCACCATCTCGTTGTCCTTATCACCTCCTCTCTACGGCGTGAGGACGCGCCTTCCGGGAGGGGGCATTATGTCATACCCTCACACCACATAAACTTTCAGTTTGTTTGTTTTCATCTGTCACGGGTGCTCCTTTGCTCTAGTTTCCCGCCCACAATCTGTCACCATGGACACTAATCTCTATCATCACAGCTGTTAGTCATTTTAGTTAATCGTCTGTGTATATTAGTTCAGTTCAGTTGGTGTGTCTTTGTCGGGTCTTGTATGTTCAGAGTGTTGTGTTGTGTTCCTGCCTGGATCTGTGTTTACCCATTGGATTATCAAGTAAAGACTTATTTGAGCGTTATCATCTTCGTTGTGTGTTTATATACAACCAGCACATTACACAATCAAATTTTTTTTTAAAAATTAAAAAATTGTTAATCATATTGAATTGTTCTGAATTTGCCAAAAAAATATGATTTTAAATCAAATTGGAAACTAGTTAATCGAATCTACACAAAGTTAATTAATACAAAGGTAACAGAATCAGAAATTCATGTACCACAATCTCCACTGTATATTCCGTGGTTTCCTGAACCTTTGTGATCTCAGTTTCCATTGGAGCAGTGACATCCTCTTTCTCAAAATTCAGTTTGCTCACAACCTGGTCCTTCTCTGCTAATAAAGAACAACATTATTAGGGCTGTAATCCATTACACATTTTAATCATATTATTTACATGATATCCTAATTAATTAAATTAATTAATCGAATTTATTATCACAATTAATCGCAAATATCAGTATTTGCTGAGAAAAGCTACCAGATTAACATGATTCAAAGACATCATGTCAGACAAAAGCACTGAATAGACAAAAAGTGGCTTTAGAAGTCAGTGTATTGTTTGTTTGTTTTTTATTTACATATCACTGAAGCTAAAAATAAAGGCATTTTTCTTACCTTTTAGCTTCAACTTCTGTAGCCTTTTTGCTATTAGAGTTCTCTGGAAAGGGCTTCCTATTTTCTCTACTTCCCACATAATCTCTTTGTCAGCTGGATATATACTGAAGTACTTTTCACAAACTGTAAAGAAAGAGTTACCAAATGTAGAAACCAGGAATAATATCTGTTATGTGAGAAAAAGTGACATTTGACCAGAATGTAAGTCTGTTTCTATACCTTTATACATAGCTTCTGAAAGAGGAAACTTTAACCCTATTAACTCCTTTCTGAAGCTACCAACAAAGTCTTCCAGTATCTTCACGCCATGACCCTTGCCCCTGTGACACTTCCTGACAAATACTGTGTCCATGACAGGAAGTTGATAGCACTGGGTCAAGAAGTTTCTGCACAAGCTACCTGTAAGTGAAAAGTAATATGACGTTTTCTAAAATGTAAAAACAACAAGTAAGGTCTGGGAGTGTACATAAGGCTTTGAAGGAAGTGTCATTACCTTTGGGTTTGTATGAGTAAAAGCCAATGGCCTCTCCATCCTTCCATAGTATTTTTGCACTTTCATGCTCACAATGGCAGAGAAAGGAAACATCTTCACTGCTCTTCTCATTTCTCAACACAATTCTGTTGAGAACATATAGGACTATCCTCTCCCCAAGAGTGCTGACCTACGATAAGCATGGCACTAGTCTTGTAGTAGTTTTAAAAATGTATTCAACTGATCTCTGGTTTTCAAAGTAAGCATTACTGGCCTTACATAAAAAAAAGAGAAAACACTGACCTTGATCAGGCCTGTTCTTGAGGGATCTGCTGTTTTGAGAACATCTTCAACTCCCCACCACTGACCCAACAAATAAAGCCCAACAACTGCAAATATAATGTAATAAGTCTGGTGAAATATACAGTGTTTACATCACAATATGTTGCAAATGATTCTGATTTTCATAACTTCTGACCATATTACCTGTGGTAAAGTCGTCAGGTGAGAACAATGCAAGGAGCTTCTTTTTAGTATCTATTCCATATAGAGGGACAAAACTCACATTGCAGGGTCCAATCGCTATCTGTCACCAAGAGAACATAAATGAAAATGTGAACATGTTTTGAAACCACATTGTTCATATAAGAATTGTTGTTTATAGAGTATTGCCATCAATAATAAAAATAATAATAATAATAAAAAATGCAAAAATATTATAAAAAATAATATCAAACTTTCCTAAGAATTAAATATACATTTTGAAGGGAAAAGATGCAGGCATTATAGATAGCACCTCCCATCTTACCTGTTTGGAATCAGGTAGGCTGACATACTCAGCTGTTTGATGATTTCTGTAGGGGAGCTGAGACATGTATTCCTCGGCTGCCAGCTCTAAGGACTCGTGATCCACATTTGTCAGAATATCTACAGGGAATGCCATCCTATGGAGGAAATTATAGTATTTGTTATATTTTAAAAAATACCACTCGCATAATATCTAAAAATGTATGTCTTAACTTGGCTATGAAAGTTGTAAATGATAATATACAACTGCTTATTGCTCCTTTATTTTGAGTGTGGTTTGAGACCAACATATTTACAGTAAAAACAATAATATTGTGAAATATTACTACAATTTAAAGTAACTATTATCTATTTGAATATATTTTAAAATGTAATTCAATACTATGATGGCAAAGCTGAATTTTCAGCAGCCATAGAGTGCAACAGTCAGGTTCCAGAAGTAAAAACTTTTTTATATATAAAAAAAAACAGTTCCTGTTCCTTTATTCTGATTGGTCAATAGCTGTGTTTTATTCATGGCTATGACCGCTTCACCCAACGGTTAGCAACGTAAACTGTATGTTCTCAATTGACATTGTTCATTGAAGCTTACTGTATTATGTAGAAGAGTATTGTGAGAAAGAGATCGATTGAACGAGTTTATTACCTGCATTCAGATTTAGCATTTTCCTTCAGGTCAGTCCTATGGTCATAATAAAACATCTGTTTAAATGTCCAATGCATTATCTTGTCCTTTTAACAGTTAAGGGGTTTTCCTGTGATTGACAGTGCCAGTCAAAGCATTTGTCAGTTGCGTCTTGTTCCGTGTTCACAACAATTCAGTCTTTTCAGTGTAAAAGTCTTCGCTACTGACTGACACACTCATAAAGACAGTCTTTGCCACTATCTAATGGCATAATAATGTAGCTTCTGTTGCTATTCACAGTCAGGGACTGTTTTTTCCGGTGGAAGGAAAGCTTTTAGTGATTTTACTACCTGAAAGTTGCACTGATACATATTTTTGGCTTTAATATTTGTATTGTGTGGTAACCGTTTTATAAAAGCAATAAGGTACTCGAGGCTAGTGCTGTATCATGAATAAGTCACGGCTGAAGGGCCCCTTATTGACTTATTCGCGATACAACACAGCCTCTTGTACCTTACTGCTTACATATTATTGTTTTTATATATTAAATCAACATTTATAAATGAGCATTTTTTCTATTTCTCCATTGTTTTAAATTTGATTATGCTGTTCGCAATACTTCATAGGATAGCAGTTCTTTCCCTCATTTAAGTCATTAAGTACACAGTCTTGTACCTTTGTTCTCTTTGTCGTTTTTTTCAAAAACGTTTTTGCTTCAAATCAAAGTTTGTTGTGTTGTGATTCACCTCATAGCTGATTGGGTTGGTTCATGGCTTCTAACACTTTAATGAAGACTTTTTTAAATCCTTATGGGAAAAATGAATTGAAAAATAACGTCCAGAAACAGCACCTCTGAAAAAGGGAGGGGGCACTGTTGCACTCTATTATTTCAGTCTTCAGTGTCACATTATTCTTCCGAAATAATTTTAATATGTCGATTTAGTGTTCAAGAAACATTTCTTATTATTAACAATGTTGAAAACAGTTGTGCTGCTTCCAAATATTTTTGCAGAAACTGAAATACATTTGTCACACTGTGATTGTACGAAGGGAGTTGTAAACAAAAACAGTCTTTATTATAATCCACAAGGCAAACACAGGAGAACGTTGAAGAACACAACCATGAAAACACAGGTGTGGGGAACGTGTACGTCCCGTACATACATGTGACAACATTTCTTTCAGCATTCTTTTTTTTTTTTTTCAGAAAGTTCAAAAGAACAAAAGTTTGTAACAACTGACAATTTTATCTACTTTGTAGATAATGTAGTTGTACAATTCCTGATGAGCATAGCTAAACATCACTTTGTTTGAATGGCAGAAAAACCATCTACACAAAAAATGTAAAATAAGCAAACATTCCTTTTCAACCTTCAAAAAAAATAAGACTCCAGAGATAATCTAGATTTACTGTGGAGTTCTGAGATTCTTTATTCAGCGTAGGTCCTGTTGTCACAAATGTCACATTAGCCTCTAACTTAGACTTTGACACAGGTGTGCAAGGTGCTTCATATCTTCTTAAATATATCTACCTCTTTAACTGTTGCTTTTTTGGAATGTGGTAAATGCTGCTTGCGACATAAGGCTAAGAAATGCCCTTGAGTGATAGAACTGACAGCTGCTCTTGATGATTATTGCAGTCGAGATAGAAAAATATAGCAATTGATAGCTTAATGCGGAGGTGCGGCACACCAGAATGCCTCAACTCAATCACACAGACATTAGTAGTTCTTGTGCATTTCATAAGAAGTAGCTCAAAGCTGAAGAGCATGGGAGGAGCAACATATGTAGCATACATACAAAAACAAACAAAGTCATCTGTGCTGTGGGCCCCTTTTCTGGTTTGGCATTCTTTTAAATTCTTGTGTAAAGCTGTCTTACATATTGCAGCCAATGCTTTTGTCTTAAAGATCAAGTGTGTAATTTCATTCTTGTATAGACCGCAGAGAGACAGATACTACCTCTGAAAGGGCAAATCACAATGATAAATGACATACATAGTAAACACATGCAGTATTATTAGGGAAAAGCATCAAATACAAAGCAGACACTCCAGAAGCTACAAGAAGGAGTCAATATGTAACTAATTATGCATTTATAAGCACAGACTGAATATTAGCTTGTGCCTGAACCAGTCAATACAAGAATGTGTTGTTAGTAAGCCACATAACAAAGTAGGTTTGTTCGTGTTCGTGCCTATATTTGATAGTAAAAAAACAGTTAAGGGCTGCTTTATGAATTAGTCAATGGCCCTTCTGTCAGGAAACATTACCAGTGAGGCAGAAAAGCAAGCTTTGTGTGTGTGTTTGGGTTTGCTGAAAACCAGATGAACACCTTCCTCATGGCAACCTACCTGCAGGGCAACTGAATATGAATATCATCTCTTTGCAGAAACATGCTCACTGTAAACTACAACTGCACAACCAGTGTGCAATCTGGTTGTCTAAAAGATATCAAACATAACAGCTAACCAGCAACTTTATTAGGTTTGCTAGATTAACAAAATTGATGACAACAAATTAATGTCAACTTCAGATGAACTCCCTCTTTTACAAGCCAGTCATGTATGGATTCAATTCAGTTCCATTCGTAGTCATGTATAAGATCAATTCACAGTTATCAATGACATCAGATTAAAAAGTTTATCTCCAGTTTAAAAAATGCACTGTATTTTCCATATAAAAGAACAGCAGACATGTATGAAATGTATTGTACAGAACAAATTTAACACAACATTGCCCATGTTCATTTAAAATACATGTAGGAGGTGCTTTGCACATGGCATTTACATGTGACATTGTAGGCAAATATGAAAACAAGTCATGCAAACATTCTACAAGTCTACTCAACACATTAGCACATGTGCTACTGGTCTCAGCATTTATCTGCTGCATGCATTCAAATAAAATTTTACATTTTAATAAAATATATTTCTTCAAATACATACATAAACAAATAAAACTAAAGTTTAAGATCAAGCTCTGGAGAATTATCTGCAGTGTGCATAAAAACGTTCCTAAATGAATAAACAAATTAATAAATGAAACATTATATAAATTATTAAATAAATGAATTAAGTAACTAAAACACTTGGGAGCAGTCACCTGAAACATACCACCAACTGTAATATATATCATATTATACAACATACACACTATTTTTATAAAGCTTTTTATATAAAAGAAAGAAATCAAAGGCCAGACAAAGTTAAAATACAGAAATATTTATATAAAATATAGTGCAAGAAAAGGTCTTTAGGGTCGCCAGTGAAATGCTTGGGGCCCCTAACAAAAGCCTTGAAAGGTTTGGTAACACTGTGTACTTAAAGCGCAAAAGCAAAAAGCTAACGCAGAGTGGGTGTGTGTGTCCCGCCACGCTGCCGGAGGAAACCCTGCATTTAAAGTCCCACGAACTAAAACAAAACTTTAACTTACCCAACACTTCTTGCACATGTTCCTCCATCTCTAGAGACATTTATGGAGAAACTAGAGACATTTGTGGAGAAACACTTCGAAAGAACCTATACGAGAATATATTCCCTCGCAACCCTTTGTCTGTTTTTGAACAACAGTCGAAAGGTGTTTCGAGAGGTTTTAAGTAAGGATGGCCAACTGTGCTGTGCGCGTATGTGTTAAAAAAAATCTTTCGCGTTTAAACATCTACAAACATAGATATAAATGCACAGTGGGGGCCTTTCGAGCGAATTTAAGCGCACTCTTTAGGTGGACCGAGCAGGATTCGTCAAATAAAGCGCTGGCAAAATATGCAGCCACCAAAAGCTTGCAATTGCATAACAAACAGCGCACATGTGTCATTAATAATGAACTAACCTAATTAAATGTTAAGACTTGCTCTTACATGTTCTGCAAGAGTGTTAAAACAGTTTTATGCAAACAATTCTCGACACAGAATGACCAGCCTTTGGCAAAAGTGAAGAATTTCAATAAATATGCATGATTCATTCCTTATAAACAGTGGTGAACTCGAACAGGAGCGAGAAGCTTAGTAAACAAACACTAATCCAGTGCGCTGATGATGCGTACTTGGCACGTCACGCCATTACATTGTTCTGATTTGAAGAACAAAAATAACAAAAAGCGTTTGTCATAGAAAGCAGCACAACTTACCTGTTTTTTGTTTGTTTTTTTTTTGTTTGTTTTGTTTTTAATTCCCGTCGATTATAATGTTTTAATTCCCGAATTCCCCGTAAATCTCCGTGAATGAATATTACGTGGCTGTTACATTGTAGTTGTGTATGTAAGTGCAAGCTCGAGCCCCCTCCCACACTCTCTTTCCCTCCACTTTGAGAAGCGCACGAGCAGCCAACTGGAGATGAGCGCACAATCGCGTTATGCAATCATATTCACACTGCTTAACACCTTCTATATTCTAGGTCTAAATCTGGAACGCGTTTGATATTCAAAAAAACAAAAAACAAAAACTGAAACACATGTTTTGTTAGTATAATTTAAACAACTAAATCTTATTATCAGAAAAAAATCTTGCAGGTTAGTGTTTTTGACATAGGCTACTATTCAAATGTAGAATCTGACTTTACCTGCAAGAAAATCTGATGCAAAAGGTCATTCAGTGAAAGATGAGACTGTTCAGACACCATAATGTCAATGACAGAAAATTATTAGTGGTAGGCATATAGCATGCATGATTTACAGTCCAAAAAGTAGAAGACCTGGTCTAGGCTTTAGCCCCTTCAGCAAGTATTTTACTTGAGATAAAAACTTTCAATAACTTATTGCTTAAATTACCTTCAACAAAACTAAAAAACACATTTTGTCTCAATGTTTTCTCTAGTGCTGATTTATAGATAAATTAACTAAATTAATAACTATTACAACAGAATGAATCAATACTGAATTTACTTAAGCTGGACAATGACACCATTTTCTTTAAGAGCTGCTGTGCAGCCAAAATCATATACCAGTTCACTGATATACATCACTGTAAAGCTGCTTTGACACAATCTGCATTGTGAAAAGCACTATATAAATAAAGGTGACTTGACTTGGCTCGAAGGATCATCTTGCAAAATTATTACATGTTAGATCAAATGACCTCAAATATAGTAGGCCCTGCCTACATTTTTTTCTGGT
Organism: Elopichthys bambusa; assembly: GCA_037101425.1. Taxonomy (NCBI): domain Eukaryota; kingdom Metazoa; phylum Chordata; class Actinopteri; order Cypriniformes; family Xenocyprididae; genus Elopichthys; species Elopichthys bambusa. The sequence continues at coordinate 14,204,489 of CM074434.1, forward strand.
TTCATGTGAACAATGTGGTTTCACTTAAAAAATACATCATAATAGGGAAGAAAAGACTATTAGTGTTGACAAAAGTAGTGGCCATTTTAGTTATTTTATAGGGTAATGTTACAGTAAAAATAAATCTTATAACATTCAGTTAAAATAAATTTCTTTAGTTTCTGGTACCATTATATGTATAAAATGTGCATTAATTAACATAAGTAGTATTGACAGTTTTAGTTCATGGGTTAGAGTGTGTTTTGTGTTTAGAGTGGGGTTTGGTACTGTCAAGAAAAAACAAAATACCCATAGGAAAGAGAAAGCACAAAAATAATCTCTGTACAGAAAAACAAGGGCTCACAAAAGTACAGTTAAAAGATCTAAATTCAGAAGAAATGTTTAACCCAAAAACAAAACACTATGACTACCCAGATGAAAAATCCAGCATTGCTGGTCACTAGCATAAGGTATGCTTTGCATGCTGGGACCATATAGGATGCTGATTGATGGTTTGCTGGTTCCTAGCCTGGGAAACGGGAGTGCTGGTAGACCAGCTAACTCTTGCTTGTTTATGCTAGATTTTTCAGCAGGGTAGAAACAAAACTTGAAACCAGAAATCTGAGAAAATGAAGATTTACCCAGAACAATAACTGAGAAAGGACAATGGCAAATAGGTTGGTAAATACAAAGGATAAAAACATAACACCAAGACACACCTGGAAACAGGTTACATACATAACCCTGGTTCTCTGATAACATAGTGAGGTATCTCACTATGTGAAACGCCTCTGGAGTGACAGATCCTGGAAGCACCAATAATACCATGTCTGTCAGTTGAAAGACCAATCACAGTATATACTGCTGCCGCTGGTCCCTACTTCATTCTCAGCATATCTCTTCTCTTTGCAACTGCAAGGTAGGATGTGTGGTGAGATACCTCACTCATGTTATCAAAGAACTAAAAACAAAAACACCTCATGAATGAGTGTTTTGTTTTGTTGTTTTTCTTTTCTCCTTTTTTTGTAACACTCAGGAAGGAATGAGTCAGCAATGGCTCTGTGAGATCCAGTCTATAAAATTGAATAGACTGTGAGGTGAAACACAACGTGCTGCTGATAATAGCTTCCACTATGGCTTTCAAATGCAGAATGGGACGGAGAGAAAAGAGACACCCTCCCCCTTGGGAATGACAGTAAAAGTAGTCAGTAAAAGCAGTGATGGCTGTGCTCCGGCGACACAGTCCGAATCTCTTTTGCTCAATAAAGAGGCTATTTCTTGAAAATCTGAGCTGACTTCCCCTCTGCTGTTGACATCAACACACTGTTGAAAAGTGGAGGTTTTATAGCAAACTGCAGACGATAACCCCGGCTTATTGTGGATAAAACCCAGGGGGTGTACTGCGCATGCACACCAACTATCTGCATAAACCTTAACATGACAGTGAACTTGACATTGGCAGGTGGCAGCTTATAACGTCACCACTTGTGTGCAGTGGTTGACAGTAACAAAGTATTTTTAATTCGTTACTGTACTTAAGTACATTTTTCAAGTATCTGTACTTTACTCGAGTATTTTTTTTTTTTTTTGAGCCACTTTTACTTTACTACATTCCAAATCATAAGATCGTACTTTTTACTCCACTACATTTCATAAAACATATCATTACTCACTATTTTAAAATGAAGAAATAGTCACATGGTCAGAGACGCAAAAGCGGTGTCCAATTCGTACATGAACTGATTCTTTTTCAATCATCCTGTTAAATCGGTTCACAAATCACATCAACAATTCATTCGCGAATTGCACTGATCGTATTGCAGCTGTTCTCGAGTCATCAACTCATTGATTCAATGATCCGTTTAGAGCGGCTCTCCAGTGAATTAATTTACAAGTCTGACTGAAAATTAGTGCGCGCACGACTAATGGTGAAAAGTAAGTCAGCCTACTAATGTTGAATTTTAGGATGAATTATTGTAACTGAAAATCATATTTAGGTCAGTTGTTTTTGAACTAAATCTGCTGTAAAGGGTGATCTGTTTAAGCCCACTGAAATGCTTTAATGCGGACATGTCCACATCAATGTGTCTACAGATCACGATCTCGATTCAATCAGATCAAATCACATTTTAAAACTAACTTGCCGCTTCAAATAACGGTTGTATCGATTACATCGTTACGGCACTAGGAGGCGACAAATGACTGTTAAAATGTATTTGACATTGAATGATTCATTTAATAGATTTGTTCAAAAACAGTGATTCATCCAGTAATGAAACAAGTAGTTATGAGTAAGTCATTAAATCATTAATTCAAACCTATTTTTTTAAATTAATTAATTAAATATTTTTAAATAGACTGCAGCAATTAATATTTTGTCCTCTAGTAATTATTTATACGCAACTTTGTTTAGTTTTAGTTGTTTCTATTTGAAAGAAACAAATAAAAATCTTGATTCTCATTTTATCCAGAATCGTGCAACTCTAACACAAATCAAAATAACACCTGCACATTCATCTTCCCCGCTGCTGCAGAATTTTTAAAAAAATTTTATGTATTTAGCCCTATATATTTCGTCTGTTTTTATATTGTTTTTCAACACACATTACATATTATGCATCTGCATCCACTAATCTTCCATCCATACTGACTAGTGCTGGCTATTTGGCAATTCATAATTATTTTGAGCAATAGGATTATATAAAATATATAAAATTTAATTTAATTATATAAGTGGCCTATATAAAATTACAAAATAAACATTCATCAATCAGTACTTTTTTACTTAAGTACATTGTAGGGACGCAGATGGAATTTAGAAGTCTGTTTCTGATGCGTGCTTTGCCTTGAATAAGTCATTGTCCATACCACCGGAATAAAGTTGGATATGCCAATCCATTTATTGTCTATTTGGCACTGCAAATAACAAAAAATCAAGTAAAGGAAAAATAAAACTTCAAACTTACATTTACACTTACATTAAGTCATTTAGCCGACGCTTTTCTCCTAAGCGACTTACAAATGAGAATAGTAGAAGCAGTCAAATCAACATGAATACAACAGTATGTAAGTGCCGTGTCAAGTCACAGTTTCATCAGTAAAGTGCTCGTAGTGGTCGTTTTTTTTATTTTTAATTTTTATATATATATATATATATATATATATATACAAATAGATGGAGAAAGGATAAAAAATTAAAAAAAGAAAGAGTAAAATATAAATAAAAAGTGCTATATTACTGGGTCAAGACGAAAAAGATGTCTTTAGCAGTTTTTTGAAAATGGCTAAAGACTCAGCTGCTCGGATAGAGCGTGGTAGGTCATTCCACCAACCAGGAACAGACCAGGAGAAGCTCCATGAGAGTGATTTTGTGCCCCTTTGGGATGGCACCACAAGACGCCGTTCACTTACAGAACGCAAGCTTCTGGAGGGCGCATAAGTCTGTTTGGTATAGTGAGTTTAGGTATAGTGGTGCAGAGCCAGTGGATGTTCTGTAGGCAAACATCAGAGCCTTGAATTGGATGCGAGCAGCTATTGGCAGCCAATGCAAACTGATGAAGAGAGGTGTGACATGCGCCCTCTTCGGTTCGTTAAAGACCAGTCTTGCTGCAGCATTCTGGATCAGTTGTAGGGGCTTGACAGTGCATGCTGGAAGGCCTGCCAAGAGAGCATTACAATAGTCCAGTCTAGATAGAACAAGAGCTTGGACAAGAATTTGTGTGGAATGCTCCGAATGTTGTATAGAGCAAATCTGCAGGACCAGGCCGTTGTAGCGATGTGATCTGTGAAGCTTAAACAATCATCCATCACCACTCCAAGGTTCCTGGCCATCCTGAAAGGAGTTATGGTTGACGACCCAAGTTGAATGGAAAGGTTATGATGAAGTGTTGGGTTGGCACCGACCACAAGCAGTTCCGTTTTTGCAAGATTAAGTTGAAGGTGGTGGTCCTTCATCCAGGCAGAAATGGCTGTCAGGCAGGCCGTGATGCGACCAGCAACCGTCGGATCATCTGGTTGGAATGACAGGTAGAGTTGTGTGTCATCAGCATAACAGTGATAAGAAAAACCATGTTCCTGAATGACAGATCCTAGTGATGACATGTAGATGGAGAAGAGAAGTGGTCCAAGCACTGAGCCCTGAGGTACCCCAGTAGCAAGATGATGCGACTTCTCACCTCTCCAAGATACCCTGAAGGACCTACCTGAGAGTTAAGACTCGAACCACTGGAGTGCGGTTCCTGAGTTGCCCTTCGACATGAAGGTTGACAGGAGGATCTGGTGGTTAACTGTGTTAAAAGCAGCAGACAGATCCAGCAAGATGAGTACCGATGATTTTGAAGTTGCTCGTGCCAGTCTCAGGGCTTCAGTAACTGAGAGCAGGGCAGTCTCAGTTGAGTGGCCACTCTTGAAGCCAGACTGGTTGTTGTCAAGGAGGTTGTTCTGTGTGAGATAAGTAGACAGTTGGTTGAACACAACTCTCTCAAGTGGTGTGGAGAATTGGCCGCTGATGGTTGTTATTTTATGTGTGAAGAATGTGGTCATCAGCTGTAAGAGCTGATGTGGGAGGGAGGGGAAAGGGCAAAGAAGAGAAGAGAAGGTTTTGAAAAGTGTGCGGGAATCAGTAGAATTGTTAATTTTATTGTGATAGTATGTGATTTTAGCATTGGAGACATTTTAGAAAAAGAAGAAAGGAGTGACTGATAGAAGCTAAGATCAGTAGGATCTTGCGCCACTTTCTCTCTGCAGCCCTGAGTCTAGACCGATGTTCACGGAGAACATCAGATAGCCAGGGGGCAGAGGGGGTGGCGCGGGCTGGTCTGGATGAAAGGGGGCAGAAGTCATCTAAGCAAGATGTTAGCGTGGTGCAAAGAGTGTCAGTAGCAACTTAACTTCGATTCTTCATTTGTCATTAATTCAAAACAAACTGTTAGGAGGCACAATCATGATTCTGCACGCTCAACACGGCACGGTCAAAAAGTTTGGTTGACCTTCCATTGTGCACCTGTAACTCATCAGCGGCTGGCTTAAATGTACTCAAAATACTCACATGCCCTCTAGTGTCACAAACACAAATTACAATTCAATAAAATGGCTCCAACATACAGGCCCTTAATTGTTAATGACATAAGTTATAAACAATTCAATCCATGTATTTACATAAGGAGTCATCAGACAGTTCATTATACATCAATACATTTTAACAATTACCCCCCCCCCCCCCCCCCTTTTTTTTTTTTAAATAAGAGCACACTTTTTGCATGTGAACCTTTTTTTCACATTTCCAATAAAAGGCAAAGCTTTGTTACTGGTCTTACTATTGTGTTTGTTTTGGTTTGAATTTGTACTGATCTAACCAAACCCTTTTTGTCTGGAAAAGTCTCTAGTACTCTTCCAAGAATCCAATTCCAAGAATTGCGTGGGGCTGTAAAATCTGCAATGAGTACAATATCACCAGGCATAAGATTACGTCTCTCTTTAGTCCATTTTTGTCTTTCCTGTAACAAAGATAAGTACTCTTTTATCCATCTTTTCCAAAAAAGATCTGCGATGTATTGAGCTTGTTTCCACCTTCTTCTTACATACTGATCTGATTTCTCAAAAAGACTAGGAGGATAGATTGGTTCTCTCTTCATTGTGAGAAGATGATTGGGGTGGCAAGTGTTGAGACTTTTGCTGCTGTATTAGCAGTTCTGTTATTTCTTGATGTTTTTGAAGTACATTCTGTGTGAAACCAAACCTTCCATCATCTGCTGAAGCAGTTGATCTAGGTCTTGAAGATGCATGTTGCTGTATGTGGCATTATAGGTAAGATGGGCATGACTTTCCGAATTGCTAGGGCGGGCATTCTTTTGCGTCATTGATTAGTATCCTCTATAAAAGCCATTGGCTTATGTACCTGGGTAGGCGTCATTTCCCGAAAGTGGTTTGGCTTTTGTTGTTCTGCTGAACGTGATTGTAGGTCGGTAAAGGAGAGCGGCTATGTGTACAGTCGATTCTATGTTTGGCGTTTTGCCGCGGCTGCCCTGTTCGGCTGATGAATGTGATTGCATCTGTCCTCCTCCAGTTAATGTTTTGTGTACGGGCGTTGGCTGTTGCATATAGGTTGTGTACTTAATCTTCTGGCCTCATCCAGTTCCCGCAGTAATCGTTTGGGTGGATAACATGCACTGGGGTTTTTATTTTTGTATGCGAGTGTGATGTGTAGATTAACAGCCATTTATTAATGGAGAGTCTCCCCCTGTAATTTAGGCCGCAGCTCCATGACATCTTAAGTGATTAATGAATCAGTCTTTTTGAGTTGATGTTTTTATTTTATTGATTTTTATGCTACTTTAATATAAGACTTGTTTGATACCTCTGTTTGACTGTTTCGGTAAGTTCCCCTGGTACTAGTAATGATAGTGCTGCTGCAGCAGTGGCTAGACCTGCATTGGCCAGTACTAGTGCTGCCCAAGTGGATAGGTTTGTTTTTGTGCCTAGGGACTGGAAATGCCCAAAATTTAGTGGAACATCCGGTATAGGTATAGATGAATGGGTTGATGAAGCGGGCCCGTTGCTTATCACTGGCTGATCAAGCTTTCTTCCTCTTCGATCATTTAGAAGGGGAAGCTCATGAAGAAATTAGGCATCGCCCTGACACTGATAGAGGGGATCCGGCTAGGATAATTGGGGCACTTCGTGAATTGTATGGTTGTTCCTTGTCGTATGTAGCATTGCAAGAAGCCTTTTTCTCCCGGAGGCAGCATGAAGGTGAGACCCTGCTGGAGTTTTCCCTTTCCTTGATGGGCCTCCAGGAGAAAGTTAAGCAACAGTCGTCTACCACTATGCTAAACGCTGAAGTATTATTGCGTGATCGATTTGTTGAATTTGTTTTGGATCCGGCGTTGCGTCGTGAACTTAAGCAATTGGTTCGTCGCCAACCTTTTTGTACTTTCTTGGATGTCCGCAGTGAAGTGATTCGGTGGGAGCGGGAAGGTATGCCAGGGGGTGCGAGGCTTTGAAGTCAGTAACTTCCAGTAACATATGGGCTTCAGTGCGGTGTGCAAGGGAAGTCGCAAACAGATGTTATTAGCCCAAGGTCTGAACTTGATGAACTAAGGGATATGTTAAAGCAACAACAAGAACAGTTAAGCCAACTTACACAAGGGCTTGCCCGGTTACAGGGATCAAAGCGGTGTCTAAGTGGCGTCGTCCAGAAACGCCTAGTGAATTACGTTCGTTTCTGGGTTTTGCAAGCTATTACCGCCACTTTGTGGAGGGTTTTGCAAGACTGGCAGCACCCCTTCATCGGCTGGTGGCCGAGTTCGCGGACCTGAAATACAGGAAGCGAGCTTCTCCGAGTTTTGCGGTGGCATGGATGGAACAATGCCAACAGAGTTTTGAAGGGTTAAAAGGTAAGCTTATATCATCACCAGTCCTTGCTTATGCAGACTTCTCTCTGCCTTTCATCCTGGAAGTGGACGCCAGTCATGGGGGACTGGGAGAAGTCCTTTCCCAGGAGCAGGGAGGCAGGGTGCGGCCTATCGCATATGCCAGCCGCAGTCTTCGGCCCACTGAGCGGAATATGTCCAATTACAGCTCCATGAAATTGGAGTTTTTCGCGCTCAAGTTTTTCCCAGTTATTCAGCTGATGACATAAGGTCATTACAAAGAGCGGATGCGATTCTTGGGGAGGTCCTGGGATTTTGGGAGAGAAGCACATTTCCCAGTCGTGAAGAGCGTTGTCTGTTCTCGAAGCCAGCTTTAGTCCTGCTCCGTCAGTGGGAGAGGCTGGTTGAGCGGGACGGGGTGGTTTATCAGCATGTCTGCCGTCCTGATGGGGGAGAGGAACTCCTACAGGTACTATTACCTGGTGCTCTGCGTAGTGAGGTGTTGACCTTGTTGCATCAGGAGCATGGGCATCAGGGAATCGAGCGTACCACCGAATTGGTAAGGCAGCATTGTTATTGGCCTGGTATGGCTCTGGAGATAGCCCAGTGGTGTCGGCATTGCGAGCGATGCCAAGTGGCCAAGGAGTGGTTTTATAAGCTGGGGGTGCCTAGTCGAATTCACTCAGACCAAGGCCAAGATTTTGAGTCCCATCTTATGCAACAGCTGTGCAATTTGTATAAGGTTGAGAGGTCTCACACTACACCTTACCATCCGGCCGGTAATGGCCAGTGCGAACGATTCAACCGTACATTGCACAACTTGTTGCGTACTCTCCCAGTCTCCCAAATTAGGGATTGGGTGTCTTATCTCCCACAAGTATTGTTTTGTTACAATACTACTTCCCACCAGACCACTGTTGAATCACCCTATTTCTTGATGTTCGGACAGGAACCCAGACTCCCAGTGGATTTTCTGCTGGGAAGGGTTCAGGATGTGGTACCTGGTACAGTACATGACTGGGTGGCAGAACATCAAGCCAGGCTCCAGGTTGCTTATGATGGGGCTCGTGAGCGGATAAAGGCAGCTGCAGACCGCCGAAAGGCTAATTATGATCAGCATGTTCGGGACACTCCATTGGTCGAGGGTCAAATGGTATATATCCGGGACTTTGGTAAGATAGGCCGTAATAAAATTCAAGACATGTGGAATTCTGTGGTGCACCGTGTAGTGAAGGCGCTGAGGGAAGGCGTGCCGTTTACTCTGTTGTACCAGTGCACGAGCCAGATAAGGTAAAGCATGTTCATCGGTCCTTATTGAAGGCCCAAACTCAGGAAGTGCTGCCTGAGCAGACACAGGAGGATAGTTCTCCTGAACAGCAGGTGGTTGTGCAGGAGGAAGAGCTTGAGGAGGCAGACTGGTTACTGGTGGGTTCCAGAGAGCATCAAGCTCCTGTGGCACCGTGTCCTGAAGAGCCAGGTGGTGGGGAATTACCCGCTGCTGAAGTGGTGGTATTAGAGCTTCAGGCTCCTGTTGCCCCAAACCTTGGGGAGCCAGGTTGTGTGGAATTCTCTGATAGTTTGGAGGTACCAGTGGGAAGGGCACCCTCAGTGCCCATAGGACTTGACTCAGGAGCACGGTCGGTTAGTGAGGTATCTGTGGGTACCGGGATGCTTAACCATTTTTCTGTTGAGGAGGATGGTGCTCGGCGGCCGAGGCGAACGACGGCCGGTTATCACCCTAATATTCTATTTAATTTGTTCTTTTTGTATTGAGTTTTGTATTTTAGTTTGAATTATATACATATATATATATATATATATATATATATATATATATATATATATATATTTTTTTTTTTTTTTTTTTTTTTTTTTTTTTGAATTGGTTGGATTTATTTTTGTTATTATTTTGCCTGATTTATTTTGCTTTGTGTCCCAATTTGAGTTTTCTTTTGAATTGGTTATCTAATTTTCTTGATTGATATTGTGAAATTGTTTTGTTTTGAATTTTTGAACAATTGTTTGTTGAATTGTTTAAGATTTATGTAGGTTGTGATCTAGAACAATTTGTATTAACCTTGTGTGTGTGTGTGTGTGTTTGAGTGTTTCTCTCTAGGAGCTGCTAGCCTCTATTGAACAGGGTCAACGATTTCCTCTTTAGATGGTGGTGGTGTTTCTTCATTGTGTGCTGTAGTTTTTGGCGTGCACTGGGGTTTTTATTTTTGTATGTGAGTGTGATGTGTAGATTAAGAGCCATTTATTAATGGAGAGTCTCCCCCTGTAATTTAGGCCGCAGCTCCATGACATCTTCAGTGATTAATGACTGTGTCAGTCTTTTTGAGTTGATGTTTTAATTTTATTGATTTTTATGCTACTTTAATAAAAGACTTGTTTGATACCTCTGTCTCCACGTTTTGCTTGCCACTGGGTAGGGGACCTGTGCAAAGTCCTTGGAGATTCTTTGGGTGAAATTCCCAAAGTGGCGTAGTCAGGCATTCTTTAACTTTTTGGATTTTGTTTAAACTTATTTACTGAAATTCAGCTGGGCCACCCCCAAGCCCCGCCACATGTACATGATGAGATAAAGCAGGTTGTGAGGTAACATCTGTGCTGCTTTGCAAAGTAGTCCTTGGCTGTGTCTTAACTATTGGATGAAGAGATGCAGTTGCTGACATTGCTTGTCTGCTGACATAGGATTCCATTTCATCCACTGTGATGCTGTCTGCTTGTTGCTCAAAAGTCCTGAGCACAGATAGCTTTGCATTGGAGGCTGCGATTTTTGCATCGATATCCATTTGTTCCTTACATTTCTGTAACATTTCCAACTGTTGCTCAATATCATGCTTCGCTTTTAAAGACTTTGCTTGAGTGACAAGAGCGGCTTTTTCCGCTTCAAGCTGAATGCGTGCAAGTTGCACAGAGGCATTAGATTTGCTGGAGTGCAAACTGTGGTGGCTACTCTTGTGGCTTGAAGTGCGACTACTGACCCTTGTTTCTACATTTGAAACGGGGAATCATTGGGTTCAATTTCACTGGCAGCACGATCAAATTCCTCCTGTAGCTTATCCAACCATTTATTTACCACAGTGCTGAATTCCACAACCCATAGCATTTTTGCTTTGAACCACTTTTTTTTTGGAAACTTTTTGACTTAACTTGTAGGGACGCAGATGGAATTTAGAAGTCTGTTTCTGACGCATGCTTTGCCTTGAATAAGTCATTGTCCATACCACTGGAATAAAGTCGGATATGCCAATCCATATATTGTCCATTTGGCATTGCAAATAACAAAAATAAAGTAAAAATAAAACTTTAAACTTAACTTTGATTCTTCATTTATCATTAATTCAAAACAAACTGTTAAGAGGCAAAAAGTTTGTTTGACCTTCCATTGCGCACCTGTAACTCATCAGCGGCTGGCTTAAATGTACTAAAAATACTCACATGCCCTCTAGTGTCACAAACACAAATTACAATTCAATAAAATGGCTCCAACATACATTAAAAATCAAGTACTTTTGTACTTTCACTCAAGTAAAATTGAAAAAGAGCACTAAATACTTTCACTTGAGTAATATTTTATGATAAGTATCTGTACTTTTACTCAAGTTCTTGATTTGTGTACTTCGTCCACCACTGTGCGGCCGTGAGTATAAAAGGGCACCTGTGAAATATGCCATCCTCTTTCTTGTCTTCAGGAGACTGTCTGTTTGTACATGAGTGAGAAGCACATGTGTTTAGCTCCTGAGGGAGCTGAATGCATGCATTGCGTGGGTCTCCTCTCACTATAGAGAGGATTTCTCAATGAAAAGCTCCGTTCACGCCGTCCCTATTCTCGAGGAATGTGGGACTCGCATTTGGGTGATGCTGTCTTCTCTTCGAAGAAGCTGGATGTGCTAGGTATAATGCATTCACGAGACTGACTACAAGAGTAAAGGAGTTTTTTTCCTATCTGCTCTCTCCTGAGGGATAGTAGTTAGTGTTTGCACGAACGTGTTTGGCTCTCAAGAAAGTTTAAGGCACTCATAGTGATGCATTGTGTCTGTTCTCATATGATTCTTTTCAGATTGATAGAATCTGACGTGTTTTTGCAATGCAGTTGCAGTAATTGTTCCACCTGGGCTTGACTCTCTCCTAAGGGGTGAGAGTTGAGCACATGCACTCCGCAGTTTGGGTCCCTCAGCCACCATTACAGTGAGGCAGGACTAAATGTGGGCGTTATAGGCAGAGCAGGGACGAGTCAAACAGCAAGTTTCCTTTTTTTGGCTCCTCTTGTTTGCTCAAATATCACTATTGTTATTATGTATGTTTCTAATTCTGAGGAGTTAGATACAGAAGAGTATAACAATTAGGAGTTTTGGAAAGTTATGCCTGCGTCAAGGACAGATTAGATCTGGTTTGGCTACATGAGACAGACTTTATGAAAAACATTTTGTGTCTGGACATAATTGCCCTGCTCCTGTGAATAACAGAGCTCTGCCTGGATAGCAGCATCAAGTCATTAGGCGTTCTGTAAGCCACCTTGATAAGCTGTCCTGAGCGTTGGACGTTTTAGGCCACCTTTCGCTTTAGAGAGTTATGCTCTCTAGGACGGAAGAGGTCTCCGTCTATAGAGCTCAGCTAGGCAGTATGCTAGGTTGTCAGGCTTACTGTGAACTTCTTTGGCTATTGCCTTTGCAATACTGGTATTATAGAAGTCATTCTTCTGTGGCTTCCACTCCCTAGAGCTCCGCCCAGACAGTTAATTTGAGTTGTTAGGCTTTGAGAAGCCTTCTTTGTAAGCTGTTCTGAGCATAGAACATCGTTAGGCCACCTCTCACTAGAGAGAGTCGTCATGCTGAAGTCTCTGTCCTCAGAGATAAGCTAGGGAGTACGCTAGGTTGTTAGGCTCTCTGTGAGCCTCTTTGACTACTGCCTTTACAGTAGCGGAGCATTGTTTAGCCTCCTTTTGTTATAGAGAGTCACTCTTTCAGGCCTCTGCTCCCTAAAGCTTCACCTGAATAGCAGGTTAGAGTTAAGCTTTCGAAGCCTAGATAGTGTAGTAAGTAGTAGGCTGTCAGTGAGCATCCTTAGTTACTGCTTACTATGGAGCATGTTATGCCCTCTCGCTATAAGTGGTGTTTTTGCTTAGGATGTTGCTTTAGAGCAGGGGTGGGGAACGTTGAGTTTAGCTCCAACCCTGAAAAAACCCACTCACCTGCCTGTAACTTTAGTAATCCTGAAGACCTTGATTAGCTTCAGGTGTGTTTAATTAGGGTTGGAGCTAAACTCTGCTGGACAATGGCCCTCCAGGATCAACGTTCCTCACCCCTGCTTTAGAGAGTTGTCATGTTGAGGCCTCTGTCCGCAGAGCTCCTCCTGGGTTGTCAGGCTTTTGAGCCTCCTTGGCCACTGCCTTGGGTATTTTAGCCTCGCTCTTTTGAACTTCACCGATTTGATTAGGCTCCATCGAGCCTCCTTTGGAAGCTGTTTTTTGGACTCTCTGAGCCCCCCTTAGCTATTGCTTAGGTTTGAAGCATTGTTAGGCTTTTTTTGCATTATGAGAATTTTCCTGTAAGACCCCTGCTTTTTAGTAAGCAGTGCTGTCAATTAGTTTCCCCTTTGAGCCTCCGTAGCTACTGCTTTTATAGAAACTGCTCCTCAGTGCTCCACCTGGGGCAGCATCGAGTTGTTAGGTGCACTGCGTGTCTTCTTGATGGGAGCTTGATGGAGCTACAAAGCAGAGTTGCTAGGCCCTACTTTGAGCCCCCTTGCAAGATATCCTGAGTGTGGGGCGTTGTTAGGTCTCCTCTCGATTTAGAGTCATCATGCTAGGGCTGCACGATAATGGTAAAACTGATAATCACGATTATTTTGCTCAAAATTATAATCACGATTATTCTGTCAAAAAGGGTAATGTAGTTATGGCCATTTTGTACGTTCTTTACCAACCTACACTTCACCCAAAAGGCCTGTAGGTGGCACACTGACTTCATTTAACCAACTATGATAACTTCATTGATGGTAAATCAATACAAAACACATGGTTTTGGTGAACGCTTTGTGATCTGTATTCACATTAGATTTTTAAAGCAACACAATTCACTTGCAAATAAGACAAACCACATATTCAGATTGCCCTGAAAATTTGTAAAGCAAAGAACGATGCTCTTTGATATATAAAAAAAATTCTAAAATGCTTAACGTGAAAAATGCTTAACGTGGCTTAATGTACTAAGACAGTGATATTAACAGACCAAACTCAGTAAACATAATACTAATAAAGCATACTATGAACAGCAAAGCAGATGAGCCCAAAATATGAACGCAATGTGTTTAATTACACGTTAAGTGTTTTCCTCCCATAGAAAACTGTTAAAGAAAAAGCTTAACGTCACTTAATGTAGCCTATACTAAGTGATATTAAAAGATCAAATTCTGCACAAACCAATTTTTCTGTATAGTATGCTTTATTAGTATAGTGTTTAATAAGTTTGGTATTTTAATGTCACTGTCTTAGTACATTAAGCCACGTTAAGCGTTTTCTTTATGGGAGGAAAATGCTTAATTAAATGTTAAACGTTTTCCCGATTGAATTGTCACATAGGTTGCAAGAGTACATTCTGCAAACAGTAAGGTGGAGCTATGTGTTGCATTTGTTGGAATTCATTGCTGAAGGTTTGATCATGGCAGATTTAGTCACACAAATAGTACGAGTGGTTTGTGAAGAAACAAAGACTGGCTGTATGACACTCTTATTAAAGCAGAATTTCGCTGTGGAGATCGCTAAACTACAGTGCACATGTTTGTTTTCAGATCATCAGCGCTTCTTCCGCATTTAGAGAGAGCACGTGCACAGAGTTGCCAGACTGCACAAATTAAGTAAAAGACAGTATATCTTTTTAAGGGAAAAGCTCTATTTGGGGGACAAGAAGTGGAAGACATATTTCACAGGTGCCCTTTTAAACTCATGGTTGCACCAGTTATGATGTCATAGGCTGCCGCCTGCCAATGTCATATTCATTGTAGCGTTAAGACTCATGACGGAGGCATTCCCCATAGCGACCCCTAGGGTACACAGCGTCTAGTTCCCTATTCTCAGGGAACCATGGTTACATGCGTAACCTGAGACATTTATTATTTTCACACCACACAATGTCCTTTTAAAAATGGCTCTCTGCCCTTCGTTGTAACCCCATGGGTGGAAGAAATTTTCTGTGGGGCACTGGGGGAACTTGTGCCAACTCTACAAATGAGCTGGTCATAAGATAACTGTTTGATATTTCTGGGAACAGTTCCCATGTCCAACACCTTCTCTTGGCAGGAGGGGGAGAAAATGACTGCTTTCTTTGAGGGAGAGTGCTGTTGCTCATCCCTTTCTCCTGAACAGAAGGACGGATTAGGTTGCTCGTGGTTTCTTCTTCTCTTCCTGAGGTTTTGCCAGCCGGTGTCTAGCCGCAGCTGCTGCAAAGGAAGGTTTTCCTTTCAGCTGAGCTGGCTTAGACTGTGGCTCAGCCTGCTGACGCTGAGAAGGTTCAGGCTGACTGACCATTCTTCTGGGGGGCTTCAAAACCGGGGTGTGCTGGTTCAGGAGCCCTTGCAGTGGATTTGCGAGGGAGGCAACATTGGAAAGTCTCTCACTCTTGTTTTCTCAAATCACACTACTGTATCATAGCAGTGACCATTGCCTGGAAAGAGCTTTGGGCTCAGCTGGAGCATCCTAGAAGGCCACTTTTTCTCTGTCTGACAGTCCCAGCCAGAGAGCTCACTCATCCACCACTGCCAGGCCCATGCTGTGACCACAGTTCTGGACTACGCCCCTGGAAGATCTCAGGTAGAGATCTGCAATAACGCTGATTTCTTCCCAAAGAGCTGTAGGTTTGGTGTCCCAGCATCCATTTGCCTCCCCATTTTCTCCATAAGCTCAGCCTATCTCAACCCTGCTTATCAACTGCTTATCAAGCAGAGAGGTGGCATTAAGAGCCCTCACTGCCAGGTCAGAAGAACGGTAGATTTTCTGAAAAACCAGGACTGCTAAGTGCTGAGTGTGGCATGTCATGATTTTGCCGAGTTAAACACGTTCCTGGGTCAACACATTTTTCTGATCCTGGAACAACATTCCTGTCTGAAAACCTAACCCTACCCATAAGTTATCCGTAAAATCAGAGGGAATGATAAATAACACTAATGTAGAAGCACCTAACGCTGGTTGTAAGCCTAAACTTGACATAAACTTTAAACTTGTCACTCAAATCTGATTGGTTGATTGGAATATTGTTCCAGTAAAAACAAAGATTTTGATCCAGGGACATGTTGCACTTGGTAAAATCACATTCTGCCGTGTGCGTCCTGGCAGTGAGGCTGGTTTATGATGTGCCATTGACAGGAGGGAGATTTGACATCCCTAACTCTTCCATGTTATTAAAATTCAGCCTGGAAACCCTTTTATAAGAACTCTGTGTGAAAAGGGCCAGAAACATTTCATCTCTGAAACGTACGCGCAGACTACTGGAATGAGCTGGTTAATAGCTGGGGCACATGACAGCAGTCTCTTGCCATCATAGAGATCTCCATTCCCTTGCCTGCCTACTGCAACGGCCAGTCAATGGAGAGTTTTTCCGCTGCCCTCCGGCACATTTCAAGTAGGTCAAGCTCTTGCCTGAGTTGGGGAGGGGGACACTTCGCTTACTGAGCGAATGTTTGAAAGAGAACAATCAGGGTGGAATCAATGAACAAAGTTAAGACACATACAAATGAACTTCAAAATAAAAGCCAAAAAGTGCCAGAGTTACAGATAAGTAAGACCACAATCAGGTAGCATGAAAAGATTTTCATTATTGTTACAATAACCATAGTATTTTTTATAGACAGTAATAACATTATACTGGAAGAAAAAGAAGCCTTTTACTTAAGTCATCGTTTTTTTTCCTGTGCCAAATGAAGACCCAATTAATATCATGTGTCTACCCAGAAGAGACCTGTCCTCAACACTGTACTCAGATCTTGCAACACAAGTATGCATTTTAGTTAAGAGTTTCAATAAGAATGCAAACATTTGTCAAACACCAAACTTTGCTGTCCACCTTCATTTCATAGATATGTACTTTAACTTTCAACAATAGACCTGAGAGACAGTGGTGGACGAAGTACACAAATCAAGTACTTGAGTAAAAGTACAGATTTGTATTATAAAATATTACTCAAGTGAAAGTATTTAGTGCTCCTTTTCAATTTTACTTGAGTGAAAGTACAAAAGTACTTGATTTTTAATGTACTTAAGTAAAAAAGTACTAATTGATGAATGTTTATTTTGTAATTTTATTTAGGCCACTTATATAATTTAATTTTATATTATGTATTTTATACTATCCTATTGCTCAAAATAATTGTCAAATATGTCAGATAGCTAGCACTAGTCAGTATGGATGGAAGATTAGTGGATGCAGATACATAATATGTAATGTGTGTTGACAAACAATATAAAAACAGACGAAATATATAGGGCTAAATACATAACATTAAAAAAAAATTGCTACAGCAGCGGTTAAGATTAACGTGCATGTGTTATTTTAATTTGTGTTAGAGTTGCACGATTCTGGATAAAATGAGAATCAAGATATTTTTCAAATAGAAATCATGATTCTCCCATGTTTCTAAACAGACAACTAAACAAAATAGCATAGCCTATATTTATTTACTAGAGAACTAAATATTAATTGCTGCAGTCTATTTAAAAATATTTAATTCAACTGAATTATTTTAAAAATGGGTCTGAATGAATGATTTAATGACTCATAACTACTTCACTTGTTTCATTACTGGATGAATAAATGTTTTTGAACTAATTTCTGAATGAATCATTCAGTGTCAAATACATTTTACGTCACTTTGTCGCCTCCTAGTGCCGCAACGATGTAATCGATACAACCGTTATTTGAAGCGGCAAGTTAGTTTTAAAATGTGATGTGATCTGATTGAATCGAGATCGATTTAGTTGTGTTTTAGTTCACCACTGGTGAGAGATAGACTTGCAGTGTTTACAATGGCATGCACTCTACAAAGAACCTAGATCACATGTCATTTTATAAAATTATCAGCCACAATGGTTTTCTCTCCATTGAGTTCTTGTTCTGCCATATGTATATTATTGTCATATTAATTATTATAAAGCTGTGAGGCCAAGCTGAGTATTTGATGAGTATGAAAATAGATCGTTTTTGTTTTTAAATTTGCAATAAAAAAAAACGTTTAATTTATCAAAAATGTATCAAACTCTAAAATTTTTCTAAAAGTTGTTTTATTATTTCTTGTTGTTTCTGAACAAAATAGTTTTTCATGAAGATAAATATATCTTTCTATTTGAACTTTAGTGAGACTTTTTTTAGTAGTGTGGTTGCGCTGTACCATTTCCTGTCACTAGGTGGCGTGCAATATTCATTTTATATAACTGTGTGACTGTTGAGTTTGAAGTCAAGCAGTTTTACACTCATTAAACACATTTTCAGGGTAGATTTATTTATTTTTGAGTATCAATTTCTGTATAGGCACATACCTTTTTAACAACAGAAATTTATAAAATAAAACAAAAATATTACAACTCTTATTTTGGACATCAAATATTGTAATTAATAAAATGCATACATTTATAAGACTTAAAACATAATAAAAGCCTCAATAAAAATTTCAGAACCTGCCCCTACCTGACATTAAAACCTAAGATAGTTCAACCTTTCAGTTTTATGTCATTCTGGCTTTACTGTGTTCACTTGTTTAACAGCTATTGCAAATATGATATTTGAATTTTAGGTTTGAGAGTAGAATTGATAAAAAAAAAACTAGTTTTGAAATTGTGATGTTTGAAACTAATTAGATACAGACAGCTGCCCCATGTGACAACTAGTCTTGATCTCACCTATATATGGTGGATGGACCACTGCTGAACCTGTCTAAAACTAAATAAAATATGTAGAAAAACGGAAAAGGTACTGGTAGTTTCCAGTTTCCTTTTTAAACACAACACAATGCAAGACATAATTCAAAATATGGGTAAAACGCCGGTGAAATTCCTTCATATTAACACAGTAGCCATTGCACCCTGTTTTTTACAGACTTTTTTTGCAGTATACAGTATTTTTCCGGTTTTGGCTGCTTGCCCAGCATTCAGGTCTTGGTTATAAATTTTGTGTAAATACGAGGGTGGATTAGAACCTTGCTGAAACGCTTAAAAGTTCTACCATCAGACCATTAAGTCAGACGAGCATTTGATGTAATTCTACGTATTTATTCAGTGACGTGAAATTCACTCTTCACCGGAAGTTTGATTGACAGACGATCTGACCAAACATGACACTTCTGTCATGTCAGTACATACTTTTGAGTGTGTAGCAAAAGAGTAGACAAGCTTTGGAACATACTATCACGTCATACAATTGCGTCTTTTCTCTCTGTCACATCCTGACACGCATCCTGTCACCGTAAACTGGCCTGTCAATCATCTTACATCCTCCACATTTCATTTAGCTAATTTCCTACCGTATCGGAGAGAAATGCAGTAGCACGTTGATGTGCAGTGCAGGGTCTTTCATGTGGAGAACTCTCCTCATATTAATGCATAATGATGCATTTAAAAGTTAATGGCCAATCGGATCTTTATAAAAGTCCACATTAGTATTACAGATGAAATATAACACGGATAACATTAAATAAATATTTTCTATCAGGTTAAACTGATTATTAGTCACAGAAACCTCTCACCGTCGGTCGCATATAGCCACCATGTTTTGTAGTTTTTTAAAAAACACTTTTTACTCGTGTTTGTAGTTCTGAACTGAATCCTCCATCGCTCAATGGGCAATATTGGACTTTATGTGCACGGATCCACACTTCAAAAATCTACCGAAAATAGTAGACCATCCGGGAATATGCTTTTGGCATACTCTTTTCAACATACTATGCTTTGGGACACACTTATTTTAATCTCACATACTATTTAGGATGGATAGTATGGACATTGGGACCCAGGGTGAGTTTGTCTAACAAACAAACCATACCCAGATAGCATGTAATCATTGCAACAATGTTGAGTCGGTGTTGATGCGTCAACGCTATTTGCATTGAATTAATGTTACAAAGTGATGTTGCTTCAGTATCACTCTTGCACCCTCAGTTAATGTTGAAGCAATGTTGAGATTTCAACAAAAAATCAATGATAATATAATTGAATCAACATTATGAAGTGATGTTGCTTCAATATCACGTTTGCACCCACATTTAATGTTGAAAAAAAAAAAAAAATCAATGATAATGCAATTGAATCAACATTACACTATGATTGATTCTACATCACTGATGTTGAAGCAACATTGAAATTTACAAAAATAATCAATGGTAATATTGCTGGACTTCTGGTTGTACCTAGGATATCTAAGTCCACTAAAGGAGGGGGAGCATCCTGATAATGTTCAGGGCTCAGACTCGCTCAACCAGTTTAAATCTAGATTAAAGACACACCTCTTTAGCCAAGCATTCACATAATGCATCTCATATCAGATAAATTGCACATGACTATCTTTGCTTAATGTTATGAACAGCAGCTACGCTAATTATTCTCCATTTGCTTTTCTGTTTCATTTCGGGACGCTCGTCCCGAGGTGGCTAGAGAGTACATCAGCTTCAGTTTGGATCCAGCCTCAGATGACCATCACCTGTGAAGAGACGGCGCCAGCTCCTGCGAGGACTTCAGATGACGCAACATCTGGATCAACATGCACATTCCCAAATTTCTATATATCCTAATATATTTCCAGGAGCTCATTGCTTCTACCTTCAATTAAACTGCTAACAGTGATTGTAAATTAAATTGCCTAAATTATATTATTAGCTAACTGCATTCTCTAAATTGTAATGCATTCTCTGTAAAGCTGCTTTGAAACGATATGTATTGTGAAAAACGTTATACAAATAAATGTGAATTGAATTGAATCAACGTTACACTATGATGTTGATGCTACATCACAGCAGTTGAATCAATATTGAAATGAACAAAAATATTATTAATATTGTATGATCAACGTTAATGTGATGTTGATTAAACTGAAATGTTCAGAACATTATTTTATGTTGACAACATTAATATTTCAGCTACACTTCGATGGTACATCAACAAATTTCTGACCATTTCAAAGTTTTGGGAAAACCTTTTAAAACATAAATGACACCTTTCCAGCAACTGAGTCCGTTTATTTTATTTGATGGTTTAACATAATCAATGACAAAGAGACAGAAAATTCTTTAAGAGTGGGGCAAAAAGGACAAAAGCATTACAACCTTTAAAAATAACATTCATTTCAGAAGTGGTCCAGTGGCTCAAGTTTTCAAAATCTGTCTTGCATCAGACTGCTGCCTCTTTTCCTTTGGGTTCTCTGAAATCTGAAAAAGAAAGCATGATGTTACTTAAGAGCAAGTCAATTCAGTTGTCATACATTGTCACATTCAACAATGTTAACATGCTAAACACAATATGATTAACTTTTTATAAATTGCTAAACATGGAATATTCTAACTATACTTATAATACTTAAATTATGTATATTTATTCTATTTATTAACACTTCAATAACACTAAGGGAAAGTGCCCAATCTTTCTACCCAAGTTTATCTCCAGCCCTAATTAAACACACCTGACGCAGTTATTCAGGGTCATTAGGATAAATCAAAACGTCCAGGCAGGTGTGTTGGAGCTAAACTCCTCATAAAAAGGAATAAACACCTCTGAACAATGGCCTTTACATAAATCTTAGTTCATTTTCTGTGGAACTACATAGCATTCAAGTAACAAGTTTATCTTGTATAATAAAAGAGCTTAGGTTTTTTTGTAATGAAAATTTCTTTAAAGCTGCAGATTCACCTTATGTAGACTCAATCTGTTTAAATATCAAAATAGCCATGTCAGTCACTCAAACACAAGGTGTAGTTTTTTTGTTTGTTTGTTTGTTTTGATTCAGTGGAAACTGAATAAACAGAATGGAGATTAGTTACATTCCTCAAATTTAAAGTTTCAGGAATATGAATGATTACATGATCAAGCAGTAATCAGGGAGCAGGAGATAATGTACAGGACAGCATTAAGTCCAGGTCAGGTGATAATCCTATCGACTACAACTCAATATATTATCAATGTCACATTTATCAAGAGGGTGCTTCTCTTTTTTTTTTTTAAATTGTCCATCCTCATCTGCCTTCATTCATATTAAAGCAAAGAAGGCAAGGTGCTCTGCAAGCACTTTGTAAAGTTTTATATTCTTGCTCACGTTCATGTCACATTCACTAATATATAAATATATCCTAATAAATATTACTAAAGCAAGATGCATGCACTTTTTAAGAATTTAGAAAATGGATGGTTTATTCAAACACTTTAATAACTTTTTTAAAAACTAATCCTATAACCCTGAGTTTGTTCAACTACCATCATGGTACAGGCCCCAGGTGGTTCAACAAACACTAGTATAATTCTCTCGAATGAGGAGGAATTGATTAGACTACTGAGAAGTGCACATGCAAAACCAAAATGGGCGTCTACCAATCAGTGGCCAAAATTCAAACTACAATGGATGTTTTTCAACCATTTTTCAACAGACTTGCTAAAATGATGAAGGCCCACCCCAAACCATGGGTGGATTAGAGCAAATCAGGTAAAAGCCCATTGTGTTTTGAAAACGCCCCACTGATTGAGAAACACAACAAATCACTGTTAGTTCAATGTTACTGTCTCCACCCATGTGTGCTGTTGACTTTCATCAAATTTCAATGTTGATCCAACATACATTAAACACTGAAATGTCAATCTCAACCAAAATAATGGTTTGGATCAAAACTCAACATTGTATCAATGTCACCATGCTGTCTGGGATACAGGTTAATAAATTAATCGTCGGTAAACTTAAAAAACGGTGTGTACTAATGTTAATTCATGTTTATTACTAGTAGGAAGAGATGATCGGTTCATGTGCCACTAGAACTGAAACAGTGATCTGTGACAACACATTAATGATCCACAAAATGGTATTTATTGTTTGAGCTTCTTTAAAAAATTACAAAATTTGAAAGCTGAGACTTTGTTTCATACCAAAAGTAAACTGCTCTGTCTTGTCTGTCGACGTGTTGTCAGTCCTCTTTGCTCCGCGATGTATTTCATTCTGTGAGAACATGATGTGTGGCGTGAGAGCGCCATGGCTTGTCCGACAAAGCAACAATAACTAAAGGGCAGCGGGTCTATGCGAAAGGTCAATTTCGGGACTAACAATATATTGCATTATAGTAGATATAAGTTACGTCAAACGTGACTTTATGTCGATAAATTAATCTCATTGTACTATTTAAATTGATTTCTCTACATTGTAATGTTATTTTTTTCTGTAATTGTTGTTACCACCCCACCCCCCCCAACACACAATCACTCATGTCCCACCCACTTTTTAAAACAAAGTTACGCCACTGGACTGGATCAACGCAAAACACCTACTGTAAAAGTGTGAATGTAAATGCTTGCGTTTAACCCCGACCTCCTTTTGTCTTCATTTTCTCACTCTCCTACTTTTGCCTTCTCTCTTTGCACATTTCTAGCAATGTGAGGAGCGCAGGAAGCAGCTATGTCTCAGACGCCACAGGTTATGCCTGCCCTTCTCCCCCACTGACTATCACCCTCTGTGGAGTCAGTGACCTGTAACCACCTGGGCAGTAGAAGAGTGAGGATACATAAGACTTCATATCAATTATTGAAAGAAACTCTGCCCCCTCGTTTTAATTTATTGATAAGCCCACCTCGCAATATTCTTTAATTACTCAGCCACCTGCACGCCCACCCTATAGAATGCAGAGGAAGCCATTACATGTCGGCAGAAAATGATCCGCTGCCTCAACAATTGTATCATTGTGTGGCTAAGACTGTGAGTTAGGTGTTGGGTTTCATTAGTGCCCTCATGTTGATCATGATAGGGCACATTTCTTTGAAGCTTATTGGCATTGCTCAAACAACAGACCTTCACAAGCTGTGAGGTGCGAGGTGCTTCTAGACTGTTGATCACAGGTATTTAAAGAATCTGCACTATTATCATTAGGAACTGTGGAACTTAACTCATTTTGGAAACAGGGAGCTTTCAGGTTTCCTGTTATTACAAATAAAAGGGACGTGTTTGACACAAACCAAAAGTTGACCAGCTAGTCTTACCTTTCAGTTATCTGTCATCGTAATCTTTTAAACAAACAGTATTCAGTGGACTCAAGTATGTGTCATGGCTGAATTCAGCCAGACAATACCATAAGATGACTGAAACATTTTTCTCATGCAAACAGGTTGTGAGGTGGGTCGTGTAATCAGATTGCGTTCTGGCTTGGTGCCGGAGTAAATTAAGACATAAGAGATGTTTTGTTAGTTAGATTACTTTCTTAATATACTCTGTGAAAGACAGGCTCCGCATTTCATTTTGAATAATACTGGTAGCACTTGAATTTGTGAAGTCATCGATGATACACTCTCAGGTTTTGCCTAATGAAGACGTCATTGGCTCACATAATGTACAGAATAAGTCAATATAACCTAATGCGTTTCAATATTTACTCAAGCTGACTTGAGTAATTTTATCACTCTTTCACTTGACTCATTATGACTTATTGCATAAAAATATTTGAACAATAATGGTAACACTTGAATTTCCAGAGTCACTGATGATACACTCCCTGGTTTTGCCTAATAAAGACGTCATTGATTCACATAATGCATGGACATTATAAGTCAGTATGTTTTAGTATGTATCAGTATGTACTCACACTTATACGTTCTAATCCTGTTTAACATACAACCTAAATTCTGGAAATGTTGGGACGTTTTTTAAATTTGAATAAAATGAAAACTACAAGACTTTCAAATCACATGAGCCAATATGTTATTCACAATAGAACATAACAAAACAAATGTTTAAACTGAGAAATTTTACACTTTTATCCACTAAATGAGCTCATTTCAAATTTGATGCCTGCTACAGTACTCAAAAAAGTTGGCACGGGGGCAACAAATGGCTGAAAAAGCAAGAAATTTTAAAAAGATTTAGCTGGAAAAACATCTAGCATCTAATTAAGTGAATTGATATCAGGTCTGTAACATGATTAGCTATAAAAGGGATGTCTTAGAGAGGCAGAGTCTCTCAGAAGTAAAGATGGGCAGAGGCTCTCCAATCTGTGAAAGAGTGTGTAAAAAGATTGTGGAATACTTTAAAAACAATGTTCCTCAACGTTAAATTGCAAAGGCTTTGCAAATCTCATCATCTACAGTGCATAACATCATCAAAAGATTCAGAGAAACTGGAGAAATCTAAGGGACAAGGCCGAAGACTTTTATTGGATGCCCGTGGTCTTCGGGCCCTCAGACAACACTGCATCACTCATCGGCATGATTGTGTCAATGACATTACTAAATGGGCCCAGGAATACTTCCAGAAACCACTGTCAGTAAACACAATCCGCCGTGCCATCTGCAGATGCCAACTAAAGCTGTATCATGCAGAAAGGAAGCCATACATGAACATGGTCCAGAAGCACCATTGTGTCCTGTGGGCCAAGGCTCATTTAAAATGGACTGTTTCAAAGTGGAAAAGTGTTCTATGGTCAGACGAGTCCAAATTTCACATTCTTGTTGGAAATCACAGATGCCGTGTCCTCCGGGCTAAAGAGGAGGGAGACCTTCCAGCGTGTTATCAGCGTTCAGTTCAAAAGCCAGCATCTCTGATGGTATGAGGGAGCATAAGTGCATATGGTATGGGCAGCTTGCATGTTTTGGAAGGCACTATGAATACTGAAGGGTATATAAAGGTTTTAGAGCAACATATGCTCCCCTCCAGACGACGTCTATTTCAGGGAAGGGCTTGTGTATTTCAGCAGGCCAATGCAAAACCACATACTGCAGCTATTACAACAGCATGGCTTCATCGTAGAAGAGTCCGGGTGCTGAATTGGCCTGCCTGTAGTTCAGATCTTTCACCTATAGAGAACATTTGCCGCATCATTAAACGAAAGATGACCACAAACTCTTCAGGAGCTGGAAACCTATATCAGGCAAGAATGGGACCAAATTCCAACTCCAAAACTCCAGAAACTCATAACATCAATGCCCAGCTCTTTCGAGACCTGTAGCTGGCATCAAATTTGAAATGAGCTCACTTTGTGCATAAAATTTTAAAATTTCTCCATTTTAAGTTATCTATGTTCTATTGTGAATAAAATAGTGGCTCATGTGATTTGAAAGTGTTTTAGTTTTCATTTTATTCAAATTTAAAAATGTCCCAACATTTCTGGAATTCGGGTTGTATTACTGCACTAGGCTGAATGTTACAAAAGGGACCCGTTAAACATCTAGACGCTAGTCTGGTAGCATATTTCCTGGTACAAACTGAGGACTTCCAAATGGCATTTGATGACTATGATTAGATAATATTAAATAGGAAGAGCTCATTGCTGCAATGTTCTTTGTTTCTAATCTAATTAAGAAATCAAATGTCCTTGGGGTGCACAAGCTTAGCCTGGAGGGTTGGCGAGTGCTGCGAACGAGTAAGAAGAATAAAAAGGCTCTTTGTTGCAGTTTGGTCGGTTCGCCAGGCTGACTCTGCACACGATGCTGAGTGACTGGGCTTGTCTTGCTAGCTCTTGCGGGCAGTGTGGCTCTGCTCATCTGTCATGGACCCTGGGGTCTCCATCACCAGGCCCACAATGGGCGTGATTATAGCCGTGATTATGGATATAATGACATTGTTCAGAGTCAGTCAAAGAGCAAAGACTCAGACTTCTTGTTCATGGAAACATTTTTTTTTTTTTTTACAGGACTTCTATTTTTATTGATTTTGTCAATACTCCAGGAAAATATTGTTATCAGTTAATGAAAGATTACATACATACTCTGTGTCATTTCTGCAAGCAACGAGGGCAAATGTCTGATTAGTGTGTTTACATGCTGGACAAAGTCAAGCTACAATCACATTATCAAGATCTTTTGGTCTGACTTCACAAAAAATGGAACTGCATGATTCCGGTCTGACTAAAGCATTTACATGACATAAAAGTCGAATTATTGTTATAGTTTGACTGAAATCGAACATTAAGGGTGCATTAAGTCTGCATGACTTTGCGATTCCCCAGCGTATTTGTAAGCACTTTGAAGAGACTAAACATAAGATTATTTAGATTGTGAATTGACAAACATTAACTTTTTTACTTATGGCAACCCACTTTATCAACTTTGTGAACACAGTCCTTTGCTTCGAGTGACTAAGAAAATCATTTTAAGATTGTTTTTTGTGGGACTTTAAAAGGCTGCCTTAGACAGAAAGACTGAGAACTGACAGCAGTCAATTTAAATGAGTTTTCACACCAGTTTCTTTCTGGCAGTAAGGAAGCCTACACAAGTTTGTGCTAATAATGTCACTTCCTTAAATAGCACTAGCATGAATAACACAGAAGTGTGGTCTCAGTGAAGGCCTGCACATCGCTACAATAGATGACCCCTCATTTTGGTCTTTTCTACCCTTAGGTTCCAAAGAAACTGTAATTAAGCTCTAGTGCCCGTCTTTTTTAGTATCATCCATGAAGGCTGATGATATTTGGTCTGTGGTGATGCAAATGCTTTGGGAGTGGAAATGTTCAGCTAGTTAAACCACCATGTAAAAATGGAAATGGGTGAGATTTGTCGTTCCAAAAACAACAAACTCACAGAGAAACATGCTGCTCAGTGACATGTTTGATATTCTCAGATTGGATAGATTTTTAGCCTGAAGCTAAAAAAACCTCTGTGTCTGTGTCCATCATTAGCCGCTTTTCTACCATCGTGCTGAACGGTTCTCATTGCGTAACCGTTCCATTCGGTGCCGATTCGTCCAGCTGGTATGATTACAGTTTTATTTTCCACGGTCTCGCCCTTTGGAATGTAATACAAAGGCGTCAGCTGTTGCCTTGGCAACGCAACGGTTTACTGATGATATGAGATGTAAATAACGACCGCTTTATGGAGAATGAACACATTTATTTGAATTTTTATCATTAATTTGTGGTTACGTCGCTCAAATAGAGCGCTTTAGCCAGCTGCAGATAAACTGGTAGCCAGGCAACAGACAAGTGACCAATTATGAGCGGCGGCGTCACTTAACGGATTCTACCAGCACGATTCAGCCGAACCAGGCTCAGGTGGAAACACAACTGGAACCGTTCCTTACCATTCTATGAACCGTTCGGCCCGAAGGTGGAAAAGCGGCTATAATACAGTTCTAGAATTTCTGGGAAATCTGTCAACCCCGACTGCCAAAAATATGCAGACTGGCTCTAACTTTCCACAACTAGCGTTTACTCGTCCAGACTGCAAATTCTGGCAAAAATCTGGGCAAGAGTCATGTACTGCTGCAGCCTTAGACAAACAAGAAGCATTTACACACATTCAGTCTAAAATACAAACCACCCATTCATTCATTGCTTTTATATAGAAATGTGGGGAGTCAATGTGACACAGTTCCTGACTTTAATGCAATTTTATTGTTTAAAATTGGGACCTTTCAAATGCAGAAAAATAAATACAGGGCCTAAAGCTTTACAAAACATATTGTTTTCTTAAGAATAAAGGAAAATAAGTCCCACTTTATATGTCTTTAACTACTTTGTACTAACATATAAATTAATAATTTGATACATTGCACTTATTGTCTACATACATGTTTTTACATAGTATTTATATTTAAAATACCCACATGTGTCATGGAGTGCAGTGCAGAACAAAGTCCAACTCAAACTAAACTCAGACTGACAGCATGTAATGGCTGTTATTAATATTTGTAATAACATCTATGATAACACTGTTGACCCTTCCCTTATACCTTAACCAACCCTTAAACCTCAATAGCAGCAAAAGTGCTTTGCAATACAACATGAACACAGAAAGTACATTGTACCTAAACATTTTGTAGTTAAAGGCAAGGCTGAACGCTCAAAAATCAACAAATGATACCATGCAAATGGTGTTTTACTTTGAATCCACAAAATCACTAACGCAAATTGTTTTCCTGTATGAAAGTTCATTATATGATTGTTCAGTTCATATGTGTTTTAGTCATGCCATTACAGAATTAATATGCAAACCATGACATAAGAATACAATGTTGCAACAGGTTAATATTAAATTTGTTCAAATCATATCTGTGATCAAACAGATGTGTCCAGGGCATCGTCTCCAGCCTGCTGGCGTTTGCAAATATCTCTTCCTGTTTTCAGTCAGTTTAGTTTCCACTTATTTTTTTTTAAAGCTGACTCATAACCCACTTAAACCAGAAGCATTTCTTCTTTTAGCTTTATCTTTTGGAAGGGACGAACTATGCCAGGCTTTTAGGAAACACATTATATGACACTGACTAATCCTTGTTTCAGTTCATATCTAGAACGCTCTAGTAGATGTATGTGTCATTTTTTTGTACTCACATGTACATGACCCATAAACTGGTCAGTCAAACTGTTGATCGCAGAGAACAGTAACTGATATTGAGTAAATAAATCCTACACAGAGGGCTTTCTGTACTAGTTTCATCAATGTGGGGTCTGAGACATAAGAAAAAACTGAGAGGGCCAAAGAGGTTTTAATCGCAGGCGTCTACATTCCAGGGTGCATTAACTTACACTGTCAACACTATGACGGAACCGCATGTGCCGGTCGTACTGCATTTAGATTGAGGAAATCGAGCCTCACTGGCTACCTCAGTGGTTAAACATGCTGTACAATCACGTCTTAGAGTGAAAACCTTTCAGAAAAGTAGGTTCAAGAGCTCTGATTCCAGCCCTCTAGTAACGAACAGAGACAGACTGGCAGAGGGCAAACTCAGGACATTAGCGCTAACTGCTTAGCTTTAAATAAAAATGTTTTTAAACTTACAAAAATTTCTATTATAGTATTTGACAACATTCATTTAGCTTCCAAAGTAGTGAAATGATTGTCCTACGAGCTAACTTAAAAAAAAAAGCCTGTTTTTAAAATGCCCCAAGGGACATATCAGTTATAAAAAGTGGCTTTGGGGAATTCATTCGGTTTGTACACTCGAGTGTCTTGTTTCAGTTAAAGTTTAGGTGCTTTTGTCCAGCCATTGACTTGTTGAGCCAAGAAATGAAAGCTTACTTATTGGTCTTGCATCTCCACTTTAAAGACTTGCTATGAGCTTTGACTCAACAGACTGTGGATTCAACAAAGAAAAATTTTAAAACCACCTAAATGCAAACAAAGGACAGCTTTATGATGCAAGTTAAATAAGGACTTTGATGATGACGCAGATGTCCTGTCTAAATAAGCGATTTATGCTGTGCAGTGCATAGAAACTCAACATAAGCAAATTTCATAAGCCTACTTTAACTATGAATAATTAATAATATATCACACAAGCAAGAGTTGTGTGTTGTTCCGAATATCATATAACACATGGTGATATTCAGACCAGCAACATTATTGCAAGTGTAAAATTGTTTGTACAACAGTTCAATAAACAAGTAAATATCAAGCAACTTGCATTTTAGACACAATATTGCTAGTTAAAATAGTTAAAAACTAACCACAGCGAAATTAACCATCATTCGTTGCAATAGTAGCGTTCCTGAATGTAACAAACAGTTTGAGTGAATCAGTTAATAACACTCTTACAAACACAGCTTCTTAGTTAAGTGAATTATTCAATGACTTAACCATATAGATTTATCACATATCGCCACCTACTGGCGTAATAACGTAAAATGCAGAATGAGTGATTAAATATCCCCACAACAGACAGTATGTCTGAAAAGTGTATATAATTCTAAAGGCAGAAATAGTAAGAGTAGTATTATATCCCTAATTTAGCTTCTGTCCCCACTTATGCAACATCACTCAGCTAAAAAAAATGAAGAGGACCAGAACAAACTGTTGCTTAATAGGCTACCATTTACATCACTGATAGACAGCAAATATACTATGACTCTAAGTACACAGGTGTGACTGTTCACATGGAGCTAGAAATATGACATGATCTGAATTTCAATTGTGTAAATTTGAATTATTGACAAGTGTCATTTAACAGAATTGAATATTAAGTGCCATTTTATATAGATTTGAATCTGAATTTTTTAAACTTAAATCCTGCACGTTTGAAATTGAAATTTTTTATGGGATAATTTTCTACATGTGAATTTTCAAACAGCATGTTTTTTGTTCTGAATTCTTAGACTGCAAATATTCACTTCTTAAAAATGCAGCTTCAAGTTTTTAACATGAATAACAAATTCAAAACACCAAATTCAATATTCTAAAATTCAAAACGCAGAAATTCAGATCGTACTGAAAGTAGGTCAGAGGTCCAACTTCTGGGTTCCACAGGGAAGAGTAGAGGATCTCGGAAAAGTCGAACGTTGCATTTTGGCCAATTACAGAGCAGCAATAATTCTCAGCATGCCAGACATTTATCTCTGGGGGTCTCTGCTACACCTGTTTGTTTTAGTATAAATTATGTTTAGTATGGAAGTGATTAGCATGCTTAACAGTCACAAATAACTCTATAATCTACTATATTTCTTTTGTATTCTGTTATTGAAGTTGGATGTTAGGCTATTTCACTCGCTGGTGTTTTCAGCTCAAGAAAGTCACAAATGATCATTCAAATATGTGTAACATAGTCGGCGCGATTACATGATTTATTACCACTCAATATCATGCAAATTGTAGGCATTTAAAGGCTAATTCACACTCCAAACTCCAACAAACACCACAAACACAACTGGATGACTGTCATGTTCACGCAGACAGTACCATGCCCTGCTAAATAAATAAATAAAAATAACTTAAAAAGCAGTAAGCCATTGAACCAACAATGACCTATTTTAAGACTGCACAAGGTAAAATGATTTGCTTCACTTGTGGAGTTGTCAGATCAGCCAGGCTCTACTGGTTATCTCTGCTCACTTCAGACAGTGCAGCTGGTCCCATCAGGATAATGTCAGGTTTTTATGTAGCCTATGTTTTCTTAGGATAACTTAACATCATTTGTATTGTGGGA
The DNA here is from genome assembly GCA_037101425.1 of Elopichthys bambusa. NCBI lineage: Eukaryota > Metazoa > Chordata > Actinopteri > Cypriniformes > Xenocyprididae > Elopichthys > Elopichthys bambusa. Next base: position 14,235,909 of record CM074434.1, read on the forward strand.
TGACCACAGGCCCAGACTGGCCATCGGAAACTGGTCGGGAGACTGATTTGGTCCACTGCCCCGCTCACTTTCATTTATTTAGCCTAACCTCTATCATTGTGTAAACACATTATGGCCTATAACTTTTGGTATAATGTTTTTTTAAAAAAAAGTTATTTGGGCTATTTTAGTTGTCATTTGCTATATAGCCTAGGTAATAGGCCTACTATATAATATAAATATATAACGTGAGTAAATATAGAAAAAAAAAAAGGCCTATACAATTATAGTAATAGGCTATAAAAATTATAGGCTAAAATTGTAAAATAAAGCACTAACTATAGCGGCATTCATTATAAACAACATATACAAAGCCAAAACGAATTTATTTAAAATTTATTTGGAACAAATGGCGTTTGGCTTTCTCTCATTCAGCATTAATCCAAATGTTTCCATATTATTTGAGATGTAGGCTAACATTTGGTTGCTAAACTTTTACTTAGTAAACAAGTTTTTGTACTTCACTCTTGTTCAGTGTCCTCGTAAAATAGCATTCTTCACATGAGCAAAAATGTGCTTGGAATAACACCACAGTGAGGCGGTGGTCATGCTAAACTCGACCAGTGTAATTTTTATAAGCTATATTCGGTTGACTGCATTTTATTTTGATGAACAGGCTGTGATGTCAATTTAACAATACAACTGATAGCCTGTTGTGTGTACTGTACAGGCGTGAGGCGCCGGCGTGATCACTTGTACGGTGTTGTACGTGATCACTTGTACGGTGCTGTTCCAGCTTTATTTCTGCTGGAACAGCAGAAATAAAGCTGTTTCCTTGGTAACCTCTGTACACAAAGCAGCTGTGCTTATAACAATGCAGTCAAATAGCTCAAAAGATTTTTTTTTACCTCTCTTATAAAAATTAACCATGGTTTTACTACAAATAAAACAAAAAACATAATTATTGTAGTTAACTATGGTAACCACAAATTAACCATGGTTTTGCTACACTATAGTTTATGGTATTTGTAGTAAAATTATTGTTATACAAATAGTAGTCTATCAATCCGACAAAAAAAAAAAAAAATCAAAGTTAACACACTTTTAACCATGGTTAATTTTTGTATGTGTTCACAATAGTTTGTAATGCAAGCTAGTTGCAATGGGTTATTTAGCTAACTTTTTATACATGCAAATAAAACTAGTGAATAATACAAATTTACAAAATAATCTCAGTGGGATATGTTTTCTACAACTTATAACATTTAACAGAATACTGCGTGCATGTGATGTCACATTGAGGCAGGGCAATTAGCTTATTCTAAGTTCGTTTCATCTGATGCCTTTTAGTCTGAGGCCGTTTTATCCGATGCCTAATTGTACAAGACCTGACACATGACGTTGTTTTTCCTAAGACCCGAAGCCTTTCAGTCTGAGGCGCGATGCCATTTTGTCCAATGACTGAATCCTTTTAGTCTGAGGCATGACGCCTTTTCGTTGTATGACTGAGGTGTGAGGAAGTCCTAAAATGTTCACCGTACACTTGGATTTTTTCCTTGAACAGCAGTAGGCTATAATACTCTGTCATTTATGGTCATACAGATAACACATCATCATTGGAAACTTTAAAGCGTGCGTTTACGTTTATTTTTTAACACTTAGAAATAAAAACAAAACACTGTGCTTTTGTAAAATAAAGAAAACAAACAGAATGCGCTTTTTCCGAGAACAGTTTGTGGAGCGCAAAAATTAACCAAAATTCAGCACAGCCTAGGCTATGTTACACATATCTGAATGATCATTTGTGACTTTCTTGAGCTGAAAATGCCAGCGAGTGAAATAGCCTAACATCCAACTTCAATAACAGAATACAAAAGAAATATAGTAGATTATAGAGTTATGTGTGACTGTTAAGCATGCTAATCACTTCCATACTAAACATAATTTATACTAAAACAAATAGGTGTAGCAGAGACCCCCAGAGATAAATATCTGGCATGCTGAGAATTATTGCTGCTCTGTAATTGGCCAAAATGCAACGTTCGACTTTTCCGAGATCCTCTACTCTTCCCTGTGGAACCCAGAAGTTGGACCTCTGACCTACTTTCAGTACGATCTGAATTTCTGCATTTTGAATTTTAGAATATTGAATTTGGTGTTTTGAATTTGTTATTCATGTTAAAAACTTGAAGCTGTATTTTTAAAAAGGTGAATATTTGCAGTCTAAGAATTCAGAACAAAAAATATGCTGTTCGAAAATACATATGTAGAAAATTATGCCATAAAAAAAACAATTTTGTTAAATATCAAATGTCCAGGGTTAAAGTTTAAAAAAATTCAAATTCAAATAAAATGGCACTTAATATTCAATTCTGTTAAATTACACATTTATAATTCAAATTTACAAAATTCTAATTCAGATTATGTCATATTTCTAGCTCCATAGTTTCACTGTTACAGTACATAGTTGGGGATAAAGACTAAAGTACAATAGCTAGACAACTTTATTTGAACAGTAAATATTGAATGTACAGTAGAGACCATCAGGTATTATATAAATACTTTTAAAAAAGACACAGCATAACCCTGGTATTGATACAGATATTGTTTTGAAATGACTATAGAAAATCCAAATGTGACACACTTCAAACGCAAGAAATACTAGTAAATATTGCTGTAAGTGCACTACACAGAATATCATTTCAGCTTCAATTTTTATCTTTGAAGGCCAGTAATAATGCTTTTTAACACAAAAACACTATCAATACAACTCTCACAGCTGAAGCTCTACGAAAGTTCCCACATAGACTGATTCGATAAAAACAGAATGAAAAAGAGGGTCTCCTCTCCATGGATCTAACAGTATTGGTTTAAATTAAATAAAATATATAAATATTTCATAGCTCAAGCACCCATAAATTCATATTTTGTGCAGATAAAAAAGCTGAAGCTGAAAGGCACTTCCAAACTCATTAACATACTGACCTAGCATTGGTAGTGGACAGCAACATTCCAAAATTTGAAAGGAATAGCTTGGAGATACAGCTATCCTTTCGATCAGCTGGTACTTTGAGTACACATAAGTGCAGCAGCAAACATACATATTTCAACCAAAATACAGTCCAAAACAAAAGGTCCCGTTTTAAGACACTCTTTTAAAGCATTGTTGAAGCTGTTTCTCCTCGAGTTTCTCTTCAAGACATTTAATAATGACAGGGTCAACTTTGGGATCAAACTTGTTTGCAAACCAGTGGCCGTCCTCCAGAAGCCACCGGAGCTCCGCTGCACCATAGATGCAGACACTACGTCTGTGTGTGCCAGTGCACTGTGGATATAAACGCCTTTCAAGATATTTCCATTTAACCAAACGTGTCTTACTCTTTAGATCTGAAATATCAGGCTCAGATCTTTGGATCTCCCCAGGAACTCCAGGCACTCTGGCCATCGTTGCCCAAAAGTGCTCATCAGGAGAATATGTGTCAGCTGACCACTGCAGAAAATCCTTTGCCAGTTGATTGTTCATAACATATATCACAAAATCACGTGTCAACACAAAGTAAGCACTGCCAACAAACATCTCGATGTCATGCGGTGGTGGGTCTTTAGCATTGGAGGTTTTCACAGGCATTTTCTGGTATTCATATGATACATCTTTTAATTCATACTGAAACTGGAATCGCTGCTTTTTCACTTCGCTGGGCCTGCTTGATTCGAGCATGTTTGCACCATTCAATTTCCTGAGCTCAGTCACCAGCTCATAATTGGATTTAAGCGGGAAGTCTTGGCCACACAAATTGATAACATACTTCCATTTGACCTCTGAACTCAGCAGGTCTGAAAGGCAGTTGAGATCTGCATTAAGTCTTGTAATGTGTGCATATTGAACAGACTCAATTTTAGAGGCTATGAAGACATTTGGAAAACATTTCTCCAAGTTCTTCAATGCTGCAATAAAATTTTTTGAGGACTTTTGGTCATAATGAATGCAGTAAATATTTTGAGGTGTGTAAATGGCTCGAAGAATCCTTTCCACCATTGCACTGTTCTTGTGCACCACCAAAGAGTATGCAATTGGAAAGCTGCATTCCTCATCAGTTACAAAGATCTCATTGTAGCCCCTTTTTTCGATGTAGTTTTTGCAGTCTGCAGTGAAAGAGACAATACTCCTGTCATCAACTTCCACAATGTTTTTGCGTCTTATTTCCAGTGACTTGCCAATTTCCACTGGTTCCTGTTCATAAATGGCTGTGCAGTTAATGCCATTCAGAGGCTGAAGTTTGAGGGATCTATGTGTAGCTCCATAGGGCTCAATGTAGATACTGTCGTCCACTGAAATCTTTATGTACACCAGCTTCAGCACAACAAACAGTGACACAACAAACAAGTAGAACTTGCATCTTAACCAGTGTAAGATAGCACATCTTCTTTTCATTCTGTTGGAAAAGTACATGCAAATAGGTGTTAGAAATAAATCTGGCATATGCTAATCTTCTGACATGAAAAGGTATCTCAGTTGCATTACATCATATAACTGAAGGGGATTTGCCTACCTTGCACACTGCCGGTCTTTTGTTTTGTGCCACTGCCATCAAATGTTTTTCAACATTACAAAATTTTAACCTGTGTGACAAAGAAACGATAACGTATAAATGTAAAAGCCCTGCCGTTTCGACATTAATTTATCACCTAATATTGCAAAAGTTTCCGCATGCGGTTTGAAAATCTTTAAAACGCCCGAGCCACAAAGATTAGACTAGATACATTTCCATCAATCTGCCCGAAACGCAAGAAAAGTTGACTTATACTACTCAAGCAGTTGAACGACTTGATATAGACAGAATAGAAGACTGAATAACTAGACAACACATTTGCGCGTTTTGTGTATATAAAACAAAGAAATCGATCTCTAAATGATCTATCGAATTCAGGATACTTACGACTGCTGTTAAGATTGCGTGAACTCGTACAGTCACTCCGCTCAAGAGAAGAGTAAAGTTCAGGGTTGACCGCTGACTTCACTTTGAGACTCGAGAGGCAGTACCAGGAAAGTCTTGTCCGCCCACTCATTCCGGAGCTTTATCTTAGAACGTAGTTAACTACTAGACAGCATTTCCGAGCAGTACACACACACACACACACAACACTAAAGGCTATCTATCTATAGTTAGTAACGTAATACACATACAAAAGGAAAGGGTAATGTGTTTATTCTTATTTTATTATCAAGACCATCAACTTATCATTGAAACTGAACGGTGTACAAAGACGTTTCACATATAGGCTATTCATATTTTCAAACTAATAATGAAAAAGCAACACTTTTACACTTTATTAAAGTTATAACAAACATTTTATAACACTAGAACAGGCTTCTCTTGATGCTCTAACAGCTACTTGCGGTACACAAGCAACTAAGTTTCAAACTTCCACTCCTCACTCCGTGCGAACAAGTCCCAATATCTGTTCGTCATATGGCTAGGAAAAAACTCCTCATCGCTGACCAAATGAATCGACCGGATGTTTATGAAAACGTCATTTTTGGATGGTTCTAAAGAACAAAATGAATAAATGAATGAATTATTAAACAAAATACTACATACATAGGCCTACATTAATAGTAATACGTTTATAAAACATTTATGGCATGCTGTCGATTACCACTAACAACTTCGACTTTCTTTACATAGAAAAGTTCACATTGTATGCTTTCATGCCATTGAGAGTTCTGTCAACATAACTGTTTAAGAACTAGCGAGTTTTTGTGGTAACTGACAGCATGCCACAGATCCTGCTTGATATATTTTTGTAATACTACTTCTTTAACAAATAATAAGATTGGAATGTATGAAACTTAAAATATGACCTTAAATTATTTTCTTATAAGAGTCTGTCATACACTTAGGGAACTAGGAGTAGTGAGGCTTGTCCACGATTGAGTGACTTGGCTGACTAACCTGTTACAGCAGGTTCTGATGTACTGGCGTTGCAACACTGAGGCTCTACTGATCTCTTGGCTTTTTTCTCTGTATTTAAATAACTTGAAACGTAATACCACAGTGACTTTGACTGATACATAACCTGTCAAGGTAAGAAAAAACAAACAAAACCTGTGGTTAAAAAAACAAACAGATGTGGTTTCAAGGTCACCACTAAACCATAAAAGTACCGAGTTTACATTAGACACAGGCTATATCTGAAATCGCATACTCCTCTTCTACATAGTAGGCGAAAAACAGTATGTGACAAAATAAGTATGTCTGAATTCACAGTATTCATAAAAGAGTAGGCAAAAATTACCCGGATGGCCTACGATGGACACTAGGCCATGGGAGATTAATGTCTATATTGTATGAATGTCTAAATTACATTCATATTATATAGGACATACTTTCTTAGTGGTCGTGAAGTAATTATTTATTAAAAATAAGTACCTACTCAAGAGAGCATGCGATTACGGACACAGCCAATGATGATTGATCTCATGATTTCTTTATAGTTTAAGCCATGCATCAGAATTGCAGATATTAGCCTAACACTTCAAATGGCTGTCTTGTAAGCCTACCCTTTTCCAGGCAAAATCTGAGGTGATGGGAACTATGGATTGAGTCTCCAGGACTGATTCAACCCATTGTTCTGGAAGAAAGAAGACTCTCCCACTGGCATCTCTGATAGATCCATTTTCCAAAAGAGAGGCTTTGTGGCTACAACCCTACATTTCAGTCAGAGCTTTAAAAATTCAATGAAAGTCACCAAACTAACTTTGAAATTTTCTAATGTCAATGTCTTGATCAGCACCTGACAAATGATTTATTAAGTACTGTACCTTAAGTGTCATTTCTAAATTATCATCCCCATGTTGAATGATTCCATCTCTTATAAGGCAGCTCAACTTCCTATTATCACTAAAATCGATCCGTGTTCCTGCTGACTGTAAACACTGATCTGTTGAGGATAACTGTGAATAAATAAACTTAATACACATATATTAAACATATCCATGAACTCGTTTCACTGAAGAAAGTGAGTAATGTTTGGAGCAATATGAGGGTATGTAAATGATGTCAGAATTTTTACTTTTCTGTGAATCATTAAGTAATAAGCCATTTTTTTTCTCAGTATCTTCTATGCAGAGACCTTCACCTGGCTGCATGTGTTCTGCAGCCAAAAGCTGAGATCCCTGTTTGGAAGTGTCAGCTGTCCGGGCAGGTTTGCGAAAAGGTCCTTTAAATGTCAAAAGCAGCTCTTTGATGCTTTCATGTGCTGCGAGGTCTACTGCACTCTGTCCCAGCATATTCTTGTCATGAGGGCTTGAGCCAAACTGAAGGAGAAGTCTCACAATCTATGCATAAAACATCAAGATAAGAACTTTAACTGCTTTTGAAACTGCATTTACATAGTACAGGCTGATAGTGTGAATGAGGTGGTAAAATGGTGGTGGTTAACTCATGATCATGTTGAAAACTGTCGAGATAATACTGGAATAGTAGAGCTTCAGTTGCAATTACATAATTCTGGCTATAACACAGATCATAATGGCTTCAGAAGAACATAGTGCATGAGTTGCATAGGTTACTTTTATAGGAGCTTGACAGCCCATGATTACTATATTTTATTGTATGGAAACATGCGTAAACAGCATGAAAGGGAGTAAATGATGACAGAATCTTACTTTTCGGCCCTAGAAAGTGAAGTATTCTGACATTTAAAATTGTAACGGATCATTACAGAAATATAGAAGCAACCTCATATGTGCCTGATTCAACAGCATCATGCAGTGGGTTACATCCATTTAGCCCTCTGCTGGTGACATCGGCACCTGCTTCCAAGAGCCGCTCCACCACATCTACAAAACCTCTAGAACAGGCCTCATGAAGGGCGGTCCATCCTGTTCACCCAAGACATCATGAAAGCATTAAATAGATCAAAGGTAATAATGTAGACATAACAAGGCACAGATTTTCCCACCTGCATTATCTGATACATTAACATTCATCCCAGCTTCTATCAAGCCTTTGACCAGTTGCAGGTCTCCTCTCTTGCATGCCCGGTGAAGGTGAGTCTCTCCTAAACCATTTCTCTTGTGGAGAGATTTTAAGGAAAACTGTACAACCTTCTTTGATACTGTTGAGAAATAACAATATATAAAGTAACATGTTCTAAATTGTGATGATAATACTTATGATTAACCCCAGGGAATTACCTGTATTCAATGCATCTGGGTCATTTTTTCCTTTCAACAAGTTTTGTTTGAACCTCCTTTTCTGCTGATTCGACTTCTTTTTCCGACTTGTCAGTTCACCTGAGTTGAAAAGCATGTCCATTTCCGGAGCTATGTGTAGATGTTTTAAACGTGCTTTTTTTTCAGTGTTATCCGGTGATGGATGTGTGCACAAATTTTCAGGAAGAAACGGCTTTAAAACACTCACTGAGGCCACTGTGTCTGGTGTGCCATTTGTGCTCTCTGCTTCCTTTTCACTATGCCTCTCTTCACAACCAGAGAGTTTAGGCTGAATTGATGTGATGGCCACATCCTGTATGTCAGTGAAGTTGGACCATTCTACAACAGTGCAGTCTGAATCAGCTGAATTTTTAAGCATATCACCCTCGACAATACAATCAGCCCTGTGAGAATTTTCAGAATGTTCAGCATCTACTCTGGCACAGGAAAAAATTGGTGAAACAGCGCATGTATTGGCATGAACTTCAGGAACGTCAATCACTAGCTCATTAACTGCCACCCTGCAGGAAGAATATGGTTCTGCTTCAGGTCCATCAATGAGATCTGTCACATTTAAAATTAATGTGTCACCTTCCAGCTTTTCACATTCCATGCCATGAGTTTCAGTGTAGCTTTGACTCATTTGAGTCTGACTAGTGTTAAGTGCTGTCTCCGTTGTTTCTACCACCCCCTTCTGGTTTTGAAAAGTGACCATGTCTGTTTCTTCATCCTGATTTAGAGACTTTTTAAGGAACTTTGTATTAGGAGAATGCAGTTCTTGAAGGCTGATTTGGGTCAAGTCATTATGTGGTGTATTTATATTGTTTTTAGGCCAGTCAGGTATACTATCCACATGGAGGGACTCAATGGCAGGGCTGGTTGATTGCACAAATGGTTCTTTTGATGTTTCAGTACCTGCCAGTTGTTTGTTGGCTGTGTCTAATTCCTCGAATGGTTCATTGTTCTCTGAAAACTCTGGACTGCAGGTTAATCCTTCATTATGGATTTTGGCCATAAGCAGAGACAGTGAACCAGAGCTGCTCGAGTCAAGCTGTTCCTCACCCTGTAATGGTGATTCCACCATTGCTCCAGATGGATGTACAATAACATCCTCCTTGAATTCACCTTGTAAACATGAGTCAATGAGTTCATTTAAATGAGGGGACAGTAAAGAACTGCTACATTCTTGACTGCTGCCGTTGTTAGTGTCAGAAATAAACACGGTTTTAGATGGAACCTTTTGGTAAACATCAAGAGCTGACCGTTCATCTTTGCCTGCATCGTCATTCTGTTGAAGTGAGGGGCAATCAACATCTTTTATAATTTTAAAAAAATGTTTCATGTCAAAGTTCAGCAAGTACTCCAAAAAATCATTTTGTATTTGATTGTTATATTTTGTTCTTTTGATCCGTTTCTTAGCCATGGCAGAGTTGTTATAATTTCTAATATCAGCCCCATAACTGTCTTCCAATACCCTCTTTCCTGCTGACATGGCTTTAGTAGAGAGAACGTTTTTTGAATCTCCAATTGTGCTCTGACTTGGATTTCCCTTATCAGTAATCTGAAAGAGTCCATGAAATAAAAACCCTGATCAGTTTTGGATTACAATGCAAAATTCATATGACAGACTTTGTTTTGTCTGTCAAGAAAACACTCACTGAATAGCTGTTGTCATGGAAAGAATGTGAGCTTGTTTCCTCAGCTACTGAACTGGCATCATTCATCAGAGTTTCACCAGCCTCCCCTAAGAATAATAAATAAAAACAAATAAAGATAGAATAAAAAAATAGGGCTGTCAATAGATTAAAAATTGTAATCGATTCATCGCACACTTATCATAAAATTAAGCATACACCATTTATCTTAACACGTTAATTTTGTCATCATTTGCTATATCCAGCAAAGTAAACCATCAGATTGGAGTGATTCTCACAAAAATGTATTTTTTTCAAGGTAAATTTAGGTGTCTTTCCAAAAAAGGACACTTGGAGACTCCAAAAGGACACCAAAAAACCAAATGATATAAGGAGTCCATATAATTCATAAATGTATGCACACCAAAGCACCCATAAAACATAAACATTACAGAAAAAAAAAAGTTTTCAGAATTCACAGTGTATAGTATGCATACAGTGCAACAGCAAAGAGCTTATGTACAAGTCAAGTTGCGATACCGAACAGGACCACATGTTTGCACATCAATATAACGGACTCATGAATTCTTACTGGTTTGCTTTATCCAGCAGAGAAACTGTGGGATGTTTTGACATTCCGTTCAGTCTGTATTTCACACAGCACGATGCGTGAAGGCTTGCGCACTTCAGAAACAATGACAGAATATGACAGAGCTCGTGTTTTAAAGTGAAACACACACTGGAATGAATAATTCACTGAAAACGCAACATGAGTCTCTATTCTCTCTGCAATCTCTGATTTAATCAGCCTGTTTTTTTTTTTTACATTAGCGCTGTTTTGGTCTGATTGTTTGAATGAAATCGCTTACTGAATTATTGGACTGAAAACATTCCTGGTGTTTAGCGGCTTAGAATGATCTGATCTCTAACAGAGAAGCGAAATCAGGTTAGAATAGAAGGGTTAGAATATAAATTTCTGCCTACCAGGGTTACAGTTGCATTGTAGATACTCAGTGTGATAAACTCCCGAGATCATCTAACTGCGTAAAATAAATTACATTAATGATACAATTTCACATGCTTCACTAATTTATTTGCATTAAAATTATTTTAAAGGCGTTACGTTTTTTTTTTTTATGAATCGCATGCATTAACATGTTAATGTTGACAGCCCTAATAAAAAATAAAGGCAACAAATAATTTCCCCCTAAAACTATGTTGTATTGTGTTTACAACCATTTTCAGAAGACAAATTAAATGTTTAAATCAAAGGAACAACTACATTGTGTCATAAATTCAGAACAAATGAAAGTAGATCTGCTATTATACATTTTAATTACATACTTGTATAACACTGCTTACTTCACATAACAAAACAAATGTAATTAACATACAATTTTAATACAATTTTGGCTGGACATTCTGTAAATTTTAAAATGCAGCTACAAATTTATATGGAAAATTGCAGCACTTTGAACATATACCAGATGTCTATACATTTTGTAATTGACTACTAAGGCGATGACATCACTTCCACCAAAGGATGTATTATCACAGACAGCATACAGCTCAAATTATGTAAAAGAACATAAGAGAACTAACTTACAGAAAATAACCCAATATTTAAGTGTCAAATGTCAACTGAATGAACTTATCAGATATTTGACAATCCACAGAAACATCTCTAGTGCTCTAAGAACCAGAGAAATCTTGAGTGGCACATAGAGTCCAATGCTCTGGTGATGATGAATTATCTTCGATATATTCCACTGTAACATCACTGTCTAGGCAGCTGGAGGTGTCTGATCCCTCACTCTCCTGATCTTGAACCAGAGAGAGACCCTGGCTACAGAAGTCCTGTCCTTGGTCTCTCACAAGACACAGTACATTGCTGCTAGTCTGAGGTGATGGTTCCACTGGGAAATGAGGACACACAACACCCCAATTCACAATGAGCCGCACATTCCTATTCACACTTAGATTATAATATACATGTATCCAGGTCTTGACATTAACACCTGCCAACCAGCCAAATGCGGGTGAATTTCAGCAGCTACTAGCCACTCTGGCGGGTTGAATTTTATATATAATATATACATTTTTCATTTGTAGTCTTTTAAAATCTGAAATGCAAACTAAGTGCAATGTAGTGTTGTCAAAAATATACATACATATGATACATATCGATAATGAAATATCTGAAACGCTTACAATACCACAGGATACACAATACCAGCTGCTCTTTCTTGCTCTCTCATCTCTCCGACAGCGAGTTGACACACAAACCCGCCTCCCCTTACATTTGCTCTACATGAATATTGTTGGTGTTACAGGGCTTGAATGTCGGCGTGGGATTGAGCGTATTGCGCATAATTTTCGCTGCTTTTTTGCGCTTAAACAGTCAAATACACACAAAATAAGGTCAAAATGCGGTCAGTTATGTTTTAAGTGAATGTAAATTGTTGAGAAAGAAAACGCGTGTGTAACAGTATAATGGATCCGTGCGTCAGGTCTTAAAGTGACAGCAGCCTAATATACCTCAGGGCTCGACATTAAGCCTTGTCATGTGCTTGTCCTTCGGACAAGTAAATCGATCATTCACTTGTTCGAGTAAAAAAGTTACTTGTCCGGGGAAAAATAAAAAGATTTTTGGTGGTGTAAATACAATTTCTTCACAAAGAGACAGGCAGCGTGAGCCTCAACAGCACCAGAAATATCAATCGTGTTTACACTGAATGTAATAAAAAAATTATTCTCGAATCTCAATGCTTCCCTAGTTATTTTTTGTCTCTTAGATTTAATCAGGCAACTTGTCTGGTTGGGCAAGTAAAATTCTCTCACTGTCCCCTTCAAAAAATCCACTTGTCCCAAACAAGTGTTAATGTCGAGCCCTGTACCTGCTGCCAAATTAGGAGATAATATTAATAGCAGTTTTTCCCCATGCTATTGATGTCAAAATTAGTGGTTCAACGGATCACAAAACTCAAAGTTCGGATCATATCATGGTTATTAAGTCACGGATCGGATCATTTTTCGGATCAGCACAAAAAAAAAAAAAAAATGGGGGGGTGGGGGGTAACTTTGCATTTATTACTTAGCCCACTTTAACTACTCCGATACCACAGCAGAAACTTCTAGCCTAACTAATACATTATTAAAGGCAAGTGAACAGACTGTAAAAAGAACAAATACTGTACACCAATTACAAGCATAGATAAATACAACAAAGTTACAAATAAATTATAAGGTCTAACTAGTATTATTTTGTGTACAGAAATGTAATAATTACATGTAAATGACACTGTTCACTGTATAAATTTAATATAGATTAATCTTTGTTAAAGTTGTATTTTGTTGTTTGATTTACATGACAGACAACAGCAGGAATTTATAGGTTGCTGTCACTTTAAGAATAAGACCTCATGCACATAGATATACATCCAAATTCTCACCTCGTTCAATTAAGACATAACCAAATGTGTTTATATTTGCCAAAAGGAGTATTTTGACTGATATAATGCGTGTATGTGTCCATCCAAGTGCATTGAGAATGCGAAAGAGAAATCAATTTGGAGTTTGCAAACTATCTGAAACGTGCCTCTCTCTCTCTCTGTGCGCACCGATAACAGCGTGGCATGCTATAACGAATTAAATCCTCTTTTGCCTCTTCTAGCGCTAGGATGGTTTTATATCTGTTTAATGTGTAAACTAGCAAGACAAAACACGTGCAAATGATAACCTTTCACTCTATTGTGGTTAAACTTGCAATTGATCAGCGAATCACATGCGTCCCGAACCGTGGGGCTTGGTCCGTACGGATCACAGATCAACAACGATCCATTTAATCACTAGTCAAAATTGTGGCTAGTAACTTTGGAAAATCACTAGCTACAGTGGCTGATAAGCAAAAAGGTTAATATCAAGCCCTGAATGTATCCCTAAATGACAAGAGCCTCAACTCTGGCTGAACTTTTTGTGCAGCCATCATAGGTCACACAGTGCGCCAACATATTGTGGAGTTGGGGTGACCCGAGTTCAAGTCAAGCCTTGTGGTCCTTTCCTTTCCCTGTTCCTCTATCTCCTTGATTCCTGTTTCTACTTCACAGTCTGTCTTCTTATAACTAGCAAAAAAATGCCAAACAAATGCCAAAAAAAAAGGTTACTCAAGGTAACAGTTGAAACTAACATTTTCTCTAAAGCTGCTTTGAAACAATACATATTGTTCCCTTGGAATTATAAGGTTCTATCTGCATTCTGAACAGTTTTGAGATACTAAGCTTTAAAGTTTTTGCATTCCATTCGACTTTGTAGATAGAGCCCTTTTGTTTTCTAAATAAAAAGCCCCCAAAAACATCACATAATGTAAATAAATTGTCACAGAATAAGAATATGTGAATAACATTTTTGACAAAAAAGTCAGATAGAACCTTATAATTCCAAGGGGACAATATTGGGAAAAGTGCTATAAAAATAAACTTGAATTGAAAAAGCTGCACAATGTGACAAAGTGTAATTACTAAACCACAATGGGCTATAATTAAGAAATAGTATAATATAGTCTGCATGTGCATCATGCTTCAAAATGAATGAGTGGTAATTTGTTTTATTTTATTTTTGTCTTATATATGTGGTCCAAAGACGTAAGGGACTCATTTCTATAAATAAAGCTGTTGACAGCAGAGCATGGGCAAAACATGACTCAAAATAGTGTTGCTTACTAATGTGTAGTTTTAACACTGCCTACTAAATATGAGAGATTCTGACCCTCTAAAAACTCATTTGTCAGCTCATTGTTACATTCATCTCTGCAGCACCAGCACTAATGATTCCACACTAACTAAACATATCAAATGGATATAAAATTCATATCAGATGAAAGAAAATATCTGATATATCTTAAAAGGCAATCTTTGTCCTAAATTAAGATGGCTAACTTAACCTGACTTTGAATAATAATGCGTCAATTGAAATTTAACATGTGTATTTCACCGTCGGGTAAATGTTGTGATCATCACAGTGACTAGTTGAGACTCTTGAGGGGTGCACGTTTACTGCTATTAAATATTGCATGAGCCATATCTAGTTCCCACAACCCATGACAAATGTAGGGAAGAACCTTTGAAAGGGGCCTGAAACTTCATGGATGGATCATAGTTTGGCTGTCCTCTGCTTGGACCAGGAATGGCTTCATCTTCACAAGACTGCAGGCTGCTTTCATGCTCAATTGTATCAGCAGTTCCTTCGACAGTTGATTTCTGAAGAGGAGCTCTTGTGTCCTCCAATTTAAATGAAACAAAAGTAACTGATCAGTAATCAGATCATGTAATGATGTCAGAGTCTTTGACAGTGGATATTTTGTTTAATGATGTATTACATTTGACTTACTCTGACAGAGTTCTGGTTGTTTCTTTTGCTCATATTTGGATTAAATTCAGAATCAGTAGCTCTGGGTGAATTTTCAGCTATTCCAAAATAAAGTAAAAAAAAAAGAAAAGAAAAAGAAATGTTAAGAATGTCTTGTATTGTAGGAATAATAATAATAATAATAATAATAAAAACAGATTTGTGTATGTAAAAAGGATACACCTGTAAAAGGATCTATTTTAGGCTTTTGCAGGTATTTCTCCACCAGTATGTCCAAAGATGTGTCGGTGGTCATGTCCATAGGAGTCTTTCCTCTGTCACACTTTGATAATGGATCAGCACCGTTCTTCAGAAGTAGATCTACTATCTATAAGCAAGTATGTATTCAATATAATAATTATCAGTCTGTGTATTTTATAGGCATATTTTTAAAGGGGTCATGATATGAGAAATCAAAATTTACTTGATCTTTTGGCATATATGAAGTCTTTGTATCATTAATACATCCTGCAAGTGCCATAACTTAAAATGTCCTCATCATCAATAAAAAAGCAAGCTGTAAAAAAGCTTCGTTTGGATCCGAGGTGGCATGTGACATCACAGGGGCACAATCATTTGCATACGATTGCCTCTGGAGCAAGACAACGCCCACTTTTACATCACTGCATTGTTGTTCCCACCCACTGGTGTTCAGTCAATGATCAGTGAGTGGATCTAAAGTAGTTGTTTACGATTGTGATAATAACAAATTTGTGATGCCAGGCAGATGCTGTGCTGTGCTGTTCCTGGCTGTGGAAAAACATCATCTTTGCATAAGCTGCTGAAGAATCCCAATGTCAGATGCAATGATGAGATCACTGCATCTGCACTGTCATCTACAGGTGCTGGTCATATAATTAGAATATCATCAAAAAGTTTATTTATTTCACTAATTCCATTCAAAAAGTGAAACTTATATATTATATTATATTCATTCATTACACACAGACTGATATATTTCAAATGTTTACTTCTTTTAATTCTGTTTATAACTGACAACTAAGGAAAATCCCAAATTCAGTATCTCAAAAATTAGAATATTACTTAAGACCAATACAAAGAAAGGATGTTTAGAAATCTTGGCCAGCTGAAAAGTATGAGCATGTACAGCACTCAATACTTAGTTGGGGCTCCTTTTGCCTGAATTACTGCAGCAATGCGGCGTGGCATGGAGTCGATCAGTCTGTGACACTGCTCAGGTGTTATAAGATCCCTGGTTGCTCTGATAGTGGCCTTCAGCTCTTCTGCATTGTTGGGTCTGGCATATCGCATCTTCCTCTTCACAATACCCCATAGATTTTCTATGGGGTTAAGGTCAGGCGAGTTTGCTGGCCAATTAAGAACAGGGATACAATGGTTCTTAAACCAGGTACTGGTAGCTTTGGCACTGTGTGCAGGGGCCAAGTCCTGTTGGAAAATGAAATCTGCATCTCCATAAAGTTGGTCAGCAGCAAAGTGCTCTAAAACGGCTGCGTTGACCTTGGACCTCAGAAAACACAGTGGACCAACACCAGCAGATGACATGGCACCCCAAACCATCACTGACTGTGGAAACTTTACACTGGACCTCAAGCAACGTGGATTGTGTGCCTCTCCTCTCTTCCTCCAGACTCTGGGACCCTGATTTCCAAAGGAAATGCAAAATTTACTTTCATCAGAGAACATAACTTTGGACCACTCAGCAGCAGTCCAGTTCTTTTTGTCTTTAGCCCAGGACGAGACGCTTCTGATGCTGTCAGAGTGGCTTGACACAAGGAATGCGACAGCTGAAACCCATGTCTTGCATACGCCTGTGCGTTGTGGTTCTTGAAGCACTGACTCCAGCTGTAGTCCACTCTTTGTGAATCTCCCCCACATTTTTTAATGGGTCTTATTTCACAATCCTCTCCAGGGAGCGGTTATCCCTATTGCTTTTACACTTTTTTCTACCACACCTTTTCCTTCCCTTCGCCTCTCTATTAATTTGCTTGGACACAGAGCTCTGTGAACAGCCAGCCTCTTTTGCAATGACCTTTTGTGTCTTGCCCTCCTTGTGCAAGGTGTCAATGGTCGTCTTTTGGACAACTGTCAAGTCAGCAGTCTTCCCCATGATTATGTAGCCAACAGAACTAGACTGAGAGACCATTTAAAGGCCTTTGCAGGTGTTTTGAGTTAATTAGCTGATTAGAGTGTGGCACCAAGTGTCTTCAATATTGAACCTTTTCACAATATTCTAATTTTCTGAGATACTGAATTTGGGATTTTCCTTTGCTGTCAGTTATAATCATCAAAGTTAAAAGAAATAAACATTTGAAATATATCAGTCTGTGTGTAATGAATGAATATAATATACAAGTTTCACTTTTTGAATGGAATTAGTGAAATAAATAAACTTTTTGATGATATTCTAATTATATGACCAGCACCTGTACTCAATGCTCATCACTGCAACCGTTTATGAGATAAGAATAGATCTAAATATAATGCAATAATCAACACTTTTCATGATTTGTAAAAATGTAGTAAAAGTATTCTAGAGGGTTCCATCTATAATACTTATTTCATTTGCAAAGATGTCAGCCAGTCACAGCAGTGGGTGTTTACACTTAAGTCTCACAGCAGACATGCCCCATCAAACAGAGTGTTCAAATCAGAGGGCTAAAATTAAGGTAGAAAATGGCCATTTATTTCTAAATTATGACAATTTCTTTATGTAAAAATCATATTAACATTATAAGTGCACATCAAGAAACATTAAATACTAAAAAAATCCAGTTCATGACCCCTTTAATAATAATAGTTAACCACTGAATGCAATTTACACACCTTGTAATACTGATAGTGTATGGCATCATGTAAAGGTGTAATTCCATTATCTCCTTTGCAGTTGACTAGGGCTCCAGCTTCAAGTAAAATTTCTGTCATGTCATAGTTGTTTCTGCACACTGCCTCATGGAGTGGAGTCCAACCTAAGAATTAATAGATTATTCAGTTGAGAAATGTTGGTCCACAATGCCATCAGGTGGAAATGTGTGCTAACTTCGACCAATTTTTGTACAACAAGGGTGCCAAATAAAGCCTGTGGCAGGAATAAAAGTGAAATCCTATACATCTTATTTTGCAACGCAGAAGTAAGCTATTTTCTGTGAATGTGAATTCAGATTCATTAGCAGCTATAGGAAATTAACTACAACAGGGTTTTCAAACTGTGGGTCGCAGAGTGGGAAAATGTTTAGTCTAGGGCTGCACGATATACCAATATTAATTAGAAATGGAATGGTGATATTGCTTAGTGTGATTTTTTTAATCACAAATACCACAATTTAATTATATAAATATATGCACCAGCTGTGTGTTTTTAGTGAAGTGTGATTTGTTGAAAAAATGTTTTCTGCATCTCAGAGAGGCTCATTAATGAGAAGAAACTCATTCGCATTACACCGGCAAATTAAAATGTCACAAAAGACTGTTTCAGGTCTGTTCATTCATCTCTGTCATCTGTTCAACTCAGCGCTGTTGTCTTTCAGAGACATGGTCATATTAGTGCGTTCTTATCGTTCCCCTGCGTGCATTCAGCTACCTACCAACACATAAGGAAAAATATGTCTGTAAAAAGCATTTTACATGTACACACAGAACGAGCATGACAGCATTTCTGCACTGAACACACCTCAATGAGTTTAACACTTGCAGAGCGGATCACGTTTCACCTTTTTATGGACATATCATCTACTCTAATGATCCAAACATGAGCCAGCACTGTGTATGTGTACTTATTCAATCACATCTTCTTAAAATGAAATATATACTGTGTGTGGTGGTATGTCCCCCGCCATACTTCACTTAAAAATATTTTGGTGTGTCTTGAGATAGACTTGTCTAGGTGGGTCCTGGAATGGAAAAGTTTGGGAAACCCTGAACTAGAAAAATTACAAAGTGCAGTAAATGGTAAAACTATTTTCGAAACTATTTGTTTATGATTACGATAATAAATCAAAATAATATGATAAAAAATACCAGTTTGCAATATCAAGCAGCATAATGGACTGTTTTTTTTTTTTTCACCAGCTAAAATAACTGGAAGCAGATGACATGGGAAGCCTCGCACATTCATCTAACACAGGGGTTCTCAACCTTTTGCTATTTAATTATATGAGGTTACATGCTTTATTGTTGTTGTTATTATTATTATTATTATTATTATTATCATCAGTAGGCCTATTATCATTACTAGGCTATTGCTATAATTGGCACTATAATTGGCACAATAATTGGAATTGGCACCAGACCTCTGATATTAATTTATGCTTTATTATTGTTCAAATTAAATAAAATGAATTCGAATGGTTCGATTTTCTGCATTTTTCGCATCCGTAGCAAATATTTTGAGGGGTGTTTTTGACAATTGAGATCCACCAAATGACGAATATGAAAAAACGAATACGACTCAGTCGGACTCAGTCAGGGTGCAAGGACCTTAAACTTTTGAGGCTTGCGCAGCTTCTCGAGAAGAAATCAAACAAATGAGCGCCATTTTCTAAAGTCTATGAGCGCAGCACACACAAATAAACTAAATTGACATACTGCAGTTAAATTTCAGTTAAATGTGGTGTTTTTATATTTATAACATTTGAATACAGTTCAGCAACATACATCACACGACCTGACGACCAAGAAAGCTGACAATTGACCATCAGTTAATTTACCATCACCTCACGACTGAAAATGTGACACTGATATGACAGTTCAACAAACAAGTTAATAATATTAAATCACTTACATTTTAGACAAAATAATGACTGTTTTGGTCTATTTGAGCAGCGAAAATAGATGCGATGAATCCAAACAAAGATCACAACATAGCGCATCTTACAGCAACACTCAATCGTGTTTTGAATGATTCAGTGTTTTGAACAAATCGTTTGAGTCAAAGATTCAATGACCCATTCACAAACATCTGTCTCATTCTTGATGAATCGGAATCTTTGAACGAATCGTGAATGAACGACTCAATGACTCACTTAATAAAGCCGCTTATCACCTGCATTTGCGCTCACAATCGACAAACAAATGAAATTTGTTCAAAACTTTTTTTTTTTTTTTAAATCAGTCCAAACACATTTTAATTTTTATTCAGGAGTTATGTATATACAAAACTATAACTTTTTATGACAGTAGTTTAGTGATAAAAAAATTTGCAATTTTTTTTTTTTTTTTCAGGTTTTTTCCCCTCCCATCCTGTAGCCCCCCCGGGAGAGTGTTTGCACCCTTGTTACTCTTAAAACAAGGCTGACAGAGAAATTAACAATTTTATTATATCCTCCAACATGTCTTACCTGCATAATCCGTTACATTAATGGAAACACCAACTGTGAGAAAGGCATTGACGTCCTGAATGTCTCCCCGCATGACAGCCAAATGCAGCTTTGTCTCTCCAAATTGATTCCGCTTCTGAATGGTTTTGAGTGATAGGGATCTCCCGTTCTTTTGTTTTATAATGCCTTTGCCATGGAAACCTAAGGAACAGAATTTGGGGTATCTAAGGGCATATCATTAGGGTAAACATATGCTTTTGTACTAATGTCAAGAAAGTTATAACATTTCTAGCATGGCTTCATATTTCTGTACAAAATCAAAAAGAACAAATGCTGTAATGTTACCTATGTACAAATTTAGCTTAGATTTTTATTGGTCAGGTTTGAGCACTTGCCTGAACTAACGAAAGGTTTAGTGAGTAATGTCTGTTTTTCACTTGTGTCTGGACTCTCCTTCAGTAATCTATACATACACAGAAAAATAACAAACATTTACAAACATCATTTTGAGCTGATTTATAAGGTATAGAGCAGCTGAATTCAATCAATAACATACAGTGGGGCCCACAAGTCTGAAATGATGCTTAAAACATGCTTCTACCATTTTTCTAATTTGATTTAAAAAAATTTAATCACAAATTATATTATTATCATAACAATTAGTGTGAAAAGCTGGATTAGATCATATACACTATATTGCCAAAAGTATTGGGACACCCCTCCAAATCACTGAATTCAGGTGTTCCAATCACTTCCATGGCCACAGGTGTGTAAAATCAAGCACTCAGGCATGCAGATTGCTTCTACAAACATTTGTGAAAGAATGGGTCGCTCTTAGGAGCTCAGTGAATTCAAGCGTGGTACAGTGATAGGTTGCAATAAGCCCATTCGTGAAATTTCCTCACTACTAAATATTCCATGGTCAACTGTTGTATCATAACAAAGTGGAAGCAATTGGGAACAACAGAAACTCAGCCACGAAGTGGAAGGCCAACGTAAAATCACAGAATGGGGTCAGCGCATGCTGAGGCGCACGGTGCGAAGAAGTCGCCAACTTTCTGCAAAGTCAATAGCTACAGACCTCCAAACTTTATGTGGCCTTCAGATTAGCTCAAGAACGGTGCGTAGAGAGCTCCATGTGCAGCTGCATCCAGGCCTTACATCACCAAGTGCAATGCAAAGCATCGGATGCAGTGGGGTAAAGCACGCCGCTACTAGACTCCAGAGCAGTGGAGACATGTTCTCTGGAGTGACGAATCAGGCTTCTCTGTCTGGCAATCCGATGGACGATTCTGGGTTTGGTGGTTGCTAGGAGAATGGTACTTGCCTGACTGCATTGTGCCAAGTTTGGTGGAGGGGGGGATTATGGTGTGGGGTTGTTGTTCAGGGTTTGGGCTTGGCCCCTTAGTTCCAGTGAAAGGAACTCTTAATGCTTTAGCATACCAAGACATTTTGGACAATTTTATGCTCCCAACTTTGTGGGAACAGTTTAGGGATGGCCCCTCCCTTCCTGTTCCAACATGACTGTGCACTAGGGGTGGGCGATATGAGCTAAAATTCATATCATGATATTTTTCCGCTGTCCAGACAATATCGATATTATATCGCAATATGAGAAAAAAAAATTGGAATCACATTTTAGTAGACCTTGTATCTTATGGGTGGGAAATCTTTAGGCACCTCAAGATTCCAAAAGGATTCTTAATCCTTTTTTTTTTTTGTATTAATTAATTTGTTTTTTAATTACATATGGAATTATAAGTAGCCTACTTTTTAAGTAATTACAAGTTAAAAATACATTAATACAACTGTATGTTAAAAATTTTATATAGGGACATATATATAAAGTTTCAAAACAAGCAAGTGAGTCACCTAGTAAATAAAAGAGGAACAACGAAACAGTACAAGCAATAAACAAAGAGTGCTTTCAGCTGTGAGTGATTTTTTACTTTCTTAGATTTATGGTTGTTTGATTATTACTGATGACATACTGTAGCAGGAGATCTAATAAGCTGCATCCAGACTAATGCACAGATCTCTTTTGAAATATAAGAAGTTTCTGTCCTGTCTGTTTAATACTTTAAGACATAACTGACTGTGTTTATATTAATTTCACTTCATAAAAGCATTTTGAGAAGAAGTACATTTAAGCACTAGTCGCACACAGCCGCAGGCGTCAGCACTCCTCACAAAGTGCACGTGAGAATGTGAAAAGTGAAATCGAAAGCAGCCCTCTGTCAGTGAATTTAATATTTTTAATATATAAACCCACGGCTTTTCAAACAACATAAATGATGCCTTCGTAGAGCATTAGTAAGGAAAACAGGCCTACCGGCGGGCGAGACCACAATCTGCAAACTGCATTTCTCACAGCTCTCTCATACCCTGTACAATGAATCCCGCAAATATAATGTGCTTCAGCTTTTCCAAACTTTCTGAGCTTTACGCTCAACTTCAGTAGGAATTAATTGAAAACGCTTGCTCTGCTCTGTGCCAGTGGACGCGCACCAAGCACACGCAGTGTCATCGCGCATCTGCGGTTAAAAACTAAGCTCAGAATCGTTGCATCTATGCACTGATTTTTTTTTATCCCACCCCTATTATCTGCACGCTTGATCTCCCACCCCTAGATCTGCACATCTAGTATTGATTTGGCTCAATAGACATCTATTATTATCATTTGAATCTCAAATTTTCATTATGGTTTAAAGGGTTAGTTCACCCAAAAATGAAATTTCTGTCATCAATTACTCACCCTCATGTCGCTCCACACCCGTAAGACCTTTGTTCATCTTCGAAAGATATTTTTGATGAAATCTGCGAGGTATATGACTCATCCAGTGGTTCAACCTTAATTTTATGAAGCGACAAGAATACTTTTTGTGCGCAAAAACAAAACAAAAATAACGACTTTATTCAACAATCTCTTATCTTCCCTGTCATTATCCTTACATAGGTGATGCAGTAAGCACAGTGAAGGCTTCCGTGTTTATGTCAGAATGCCGGCTCAGTATTGGCCAAAGCTGATCACATGAGCAGCACAACGCATGCGTGTGATGCTGACGCAGGAGCCAGCCAATAATGAATCATTCTGACATAGAACCTGGAAGCACTGAACCTAAACAGCAAATGACACAGAAGAGAGGATATTGTTGTATAAAGTCGTTATTTTTGTTTTGTTTTTGGGTGCAAAAAGTATTCTCGTCACTTCATAAAATTAAGATTGAACCACAAGAGTCACGTGGACTGTCTTAACGATGTCTTTAGTACCTTTCTGGACCTTGATTATATTGCTGTCTATGGACGAGTCATGTACCTCTTGGATTTCATCAAAAATACCTTAATTTGTGTTCTGAAGATGAACAAAGGTCATACGGGTGTGGAATGACATGAGGGAATTTTCATTTTTGGGTGAACTAACCCTTTAAGACCTTACCTTTTGTTTTATCAATCGACAATATGAAAGTTAAAAATCTGTAAATTCCATATTACGTATTCAAGATTGACCTGTGTTGAGTATTAAGTAGAATATTCTTCATTGTGGCCAATGGATCAGTTTTCTTTCTGTTATTCTTGGCACTTATTCTCAGTGAACGTCTTAAAGAAGGCTCAGGCCGCAGGTGAGAAGCTTCTGAGTTGCTGCCATGTATGGAAATGGGACTCACCGCTAGGGGGCAGAAGTAACATAAGAATTAGTCACAAATCAGAAGTATGAACTGCTTATTCTCCGGTCCAAAACCATGAAACAGGGTAGATCGGGTGCATAGCTGACAGTGAAAACGTTTTGAAGATCTATATGTCTAGTCAACAATGATGCATTCTTCATTTGCAAGGCTTATGGAACTTGTTTAAAGTTCACTTTTTCAGACTGTGTACATCAAGGTTACCTTCACTGTGTTCCCTTTCTGAAGAACTTTCTCCTTCATTAAGAACAGCTTGAACTCTGATAAACACAGAACAAATCAAATTATTATTCTGTGAATTTTACAGTTGAATTTGTATTATTCCAAGTCTAAAAAAAAGGTGTACAAACCTTACAAGATTTTCTGGTGGAACCACAGTGCCATGAGTCTGCTCATTATAAAATAAAATAAAAAAGAATTCAACACATAATGTAAGTACAAGTGAAGAGGTGCAGATTTAATAAGGACCTCAGCATGTGCAGTCTAATGTATTCTACCTGTTCTGTTGTAGATGTATTTCTGCTCTGTTTGGTACAACACTGCAGGTCAATTTGAGGAGAAATATCTGTCAACCAAAGAGACTACTTTAGCTGCAGATGTAACTGTACAGTAGTGATGGGAAGTTCGGTTCTTTTCCGCGAACCGGTTCTTTCGGACGTTTTAATAAACCGGTTCACCGGTTCTTTTACGCTCCGACGGTGCAGATCAGTAATCCACTTACTATACATAATCCATTACGATTTATTTGTAATTAAATAAATTTAATTACGTTTCGCTAGATTGGCCCCTCATAGCATCAGTTGTCCTACTAGATCGGTTCAGACACCGGTGCTTGACAGTCATTACTGTTCTGTAGCTTCAGATTACACGCTGAATCACGCATGCGCAGTATCATCAGATCATCGGTTCTCAAATCGGACATGTCCGAAAGAAGCAGTTCTCGGTTGTGTACTGGTGATCCGAAAACCGTTGCAACCGATTCTACTCGAGATTTAGATTCGAGAACCGCGAGAGCGATTCAAAAGGAGTCGCTTGTTTGTTCTCGCTGTAGTTTGATTACGTCGTTTTTTATCTTTATATCACTTTGTTTAGAAATTAAATAAATTGTCCATGGATTATTTATGAAACAAATAAATGTTTAGTTTGATAGTTTTACAAATATCTTAAAAAAAATAATAATAACATGAAAGCACAACTGCACAACTTTTACTGTTATGCTTTTTAAAAACATTAATATAGAAAAATAAATTTGTAGAACTATTTATGAACATTAGATAGTTTGACCTGTGTACAAAATATTTATGTTCATGTTGCATGTAGTTTCTTGTATATGTACAGTATATATTTTGTATGCTATTAATACGTTATGGTGTATTTGGAAAAGCACAAACTTTTTGTATTTTTAATTAAGTCATAAACATATTTTCAATATGTTTTATATTATCACACTTTCCGATGTTTAACAAAACTTGACCAACGTACTTTTCGTTCTCTTGAAAGATTACACGCATGCGCAGTATCATCAGCTCATCGGTTCTCAAATCGTACATGTCCGAAAGAAGCAGTTCTCGATTGTGTACTGGTGATCCGAAAACCGTAGCAATCGATTCTTGACTCGAGAACGAGAACTGTGACAGGCCATGTACGTGAATTCGTTCTTGTGCGCCGCGCATGCTCACTCAGTAAATCAGCTGCTCTGCTGCACGTGCCCATTATCGTCAGTTCTCTCTTCACAGCAGGTAAAGTCAGTGTACTGTTGGAGTAACTGAATAACTAATGTTGGTTTATTTTGAGTCAGAGCGAGTGTCAGGCATGTCAAAAAGTGAGTAACCTTAGTAATGTGTGGATTAGTGTTTGCTTACTGGAGATGAAACTGTTTCGAACGATTCAGTCCGATTTGGTGAACTGGTTCGACCGGTTCACTAAAAAGAACCGGTTCAAAAGAACGATTCGTTCGCGAAACGGACATCACTATTGTACAGTTAATGGTAGTATAATTAGTGGTTATTGCCAAGACAGCTTCAACCTGTCTCGAACTGATTCAAATGTTTCGAGTCAAATGTTTGATTAATCACAGTGACTCGAATCTTTTGATTTGGGACAACATACCAACACCTTGCATTCATGGTTACAAGTTTTGCAAGGGCAAGCACCACTGACATTTGTTCAGAAAATGTAAAAAATTAAATAAATACATTTTAAAACCATTATATTTGGAGAATCAAAAAGCGAGAACGATATTACTTAAGAGAGGAGCTGAGTTTGATTAACGTTACATGATCTCACCTTCACTCAGGACACCAGGAGAGACGACGATGGGGGACGATAACTGATGTTCTGTCAACATTAACCTACAATAATATATGAATCAGTCGTTACCATTGCAAATCTCAAATTTTCGCTACATTTACGGATCAGAATATAGAACTGGAGCCGTTAGCCGTAAATGAGATGACCTGCTGAGGTAAAAGCTCTGGTCTGCTTCGCCACTGTCGTCATCGGTCGCGATGGTCTCATCCTGGTTTAAATCCATAGTTGTTCGCATTAAACAATACGACACATGACACTAAATAAAAGCGTAACGTTTGGGTAATTTAGGAATATTCAACAAAGCTTCTATTAAAGTCTGTTATAATTTCTATTGTTTGGCGCCAAATTGGGGTAATTCAATTGCTCCTCTAATCTGATTGGTCAAAATCAAGATCTGAGCAAGGCGAACTGTTTAATGTTTTTTTTTTTTTTTTTTTTTTTTTTTAAATATATGTCTTAACAAAATAAACATAAAAATAATATTATAATTGAATATAAGATTAGAAAGAGATTAGAAATCATTCATAACTTAAATTTCAGTCAAACTTTGTTTAGTTCTGAGAAGAATGTATCATGTGGGACGTGTTGCTGAAGGCCAGCAGCAACTTGTGTAAATACAAGCGCCAGAGTCCTCCATCACACACACATTTGATAATCATCTTTATATAAATCAGTGAAAAGAATCCAGAGATCTTAAATACACCTATATATACAACAGCAATATACAAGGCAATGTATGAGCAAGTATTTGCAGGCCAAACTACTATATGAGAGCTTTTCCTGTGAATTTGTTTAGAATTACTTCAATGCAATACAATATAGTACATAACTTCAAATATGTTTTGGGGAATATTTGCACATTTAAAAATTAAACAAACACTACAATTTATAGTAAATCCATGTCTGTTCATATGGCGTAATTTATTTTATTTTCTCAGAAATCCTGAAATTTCATGAAACAGTACCAACATAAACATAAAAGTAATGTTATTGATAAAAAAAAAAAAAGGTTAACCAAGATTAACTGAGGGTGTGATAAGAAAATCCAGTGCTATTTGTATTTCATATTGTAGTATTCCGAGGTTGGATATTTTTTGCATTCAAGGTTGCGGCAAGGTTCACACATCTCATACAAATTCAAATGATGGCCAGATCACGCGTTCTCCGTCAGGACACGCCCTCAATACGGTTCGCAGGGAAATTGGGCGTGGTTTTCTCGCGTATCTGTATGGTTCGACGATTTGATTGGCTCGACACTCGACTGACGCAGAGCCATGCCATCGCTGTCGCTTCATAAGCTTAGAGGAGGATGCCGGTGTTAGCGACTGGAATCCTGTCTGAAACGACGGGAAGTGGATTAATGTCGTCTATATTTATTTATTTTGGCCGCTCTAATTATAAAAGCATCGCTAAATGTTAATTTGTAACACTAATATCTATAGGCTTTTATTTTTTTAATCGCATATGTGGAGGATTTCACAGTGATCTGCTCTTGGTCTACTTATTCTTTAACCCTCATTGACCCTCACTGGTAAGTACCTGCATCAAGACCTACAGCCATAGCTTTTATTAGACATGCCTGCTTAATATACCATGTCATCCATGCTTGATGTTTCGAATGTCAATTTCCTTCACTTCGTTTGGGCATGATTGCGTCAGTGACTCATCTGGTTTGTCATCATCGTTGGTGATGTAGGCTAAGAAAGTCAGAATCTTTGTAAAAGCGCAGAAGAAAGTCCAGGAGTATTTATTCAATATCATTTTTATCGATACCTTTTATTGTAAATATTTGAAGTAATTTAAATTAATTGTAGAAAGGGTATATTTTAAAATCTAATAATGTTGTGTTTAGGTGAGTCATTTGGTTAATGATTACAAAAGTACGCCTTTATGACCGTGGCCTATCACCACATACAAAATGAAGTAATTTCTATTTTGATATTAGATCTTATAAGTATTTTAAAAAAATAAATAAATAAATTAAATCACTCATAATCTGGTCATTGGTCATCACAATCAAAACTGTAAATACAGAAACAGATTGCACTGTCTGTCATCTGTCACATCAGATATGTATTTTAGCACATTGAATTTATATCAAGCCATCTGATGTTACTTTACAGTGTAAATGTGGTAACAAAGACCTTAAACAAAAAACAACAATAACAAAAACTCAAACATCTTTTAAAGTCACCATGAAATCAAATGAGACTTATGTTTTTATGAAATATTGCACAAGTAGTTATTACACATGATTTATCGGTGCTGTATATATTTTTTTATATTCATATGCCCTCATTATCTTTAATCAAAATAACTTCCCCGCCCACTTAAATCACCCACACATCTCTTCTCTGATGATGTATTTACTTGTGTGAGGGCTGGACAACCTGTCACTCACATGAGAAATCACAGCTATTGCAAAAGACAACGAACCAATCAGTTCCTACATTTTTTTGTGTTGACAAGTCGTTTCACTCGGATATATGTCACAATAGGGAATAAATGCTCTAAGAGTACTTTAAATGTTTCTTTCATAAATGTGTTGTGTTGGTAATGTATTTTGTGCATGATTTCATACTTGCATACTTGCAAATTGCAATGTTATGAGTGAAGCATAACATTCATAATTCTGTAACTTCAATCCTGTTTAACAGGTATCTCTTGTTCTTTGCTTTTGTCATCTGCAGTAAGAGACACACCTTGATCATGCTGACGAGACTTTTCAGAATCCATGGCCTCTTTGTGGCCTCCCATCCTTGGGAAGTCATTGTGGCTACTGTGACTCTCACCATCTGCATGATGTCCATGAACATGTTCACTGGAAATGACCAGATTTGTGGGTGGAACTTTGATTGCCCCAAATTGGAGGAGGTATAGTGTGTTACTTTGGAAATAAATTACATCATGGTGGTAGTTAAAGTGAAGTTTATTGATATTGTCTCTTTGAATTTTATTATTATTAATATTTTTTCCCTTTCTGTGTTGTCTCCAGCAAATCCTAAGCAGTGATATCATTATCCTGACAATCACAAGATGCATAGCAATTGTCTATATTTACTTTCAATTCCAAAATCTTCGACAGTTAGGATCTAAATACATATTGGGTGAGTTGTAGCTTTTAAACCTGTTTAATAAAATGATTTTGTGAGGTTACTTGAATTACAGGTGTTAATTTACATTTCAGGCATTGCAGGACTTTTCACAATATTCTCCAGTTTTGTGTTCAGCACGGTTGTGATTCACTTCCTGGACAAAGAGCTGACAGGCCTCAAGTATGTACAATTGTGCATCACTCTCACAAAAAAAAAAAAAAAAAAAATCTTCAAATCAAAAGTATTGCTTTGTTTTTTTGGAAAATACTTTGCACATAAATTATGTTAAATGTTTATACTTTGTATTAATATTCCCAGTGAAGCCTTGCCATTCTTTCTGCTGTTGATTGACCTCTCAAAAGCATGTGCTCTGGCCAAGTTTGCTTTGAGTTCAAACTCACAGGTACTTCACCTTTTCGCTTGTTTTCAGTCTAGATACATTTGTTACAATAAACCGAGGGTTAAGTAAATAAGACAAATCATGTTAGTCTTGTGTTTTTGTAAATGTTTTTTTTGGCTGTCCTGCAGGATGAGGTGAGAGAGAATATTGCCAAAGGAATGGCTGTTTTAGGACCCACTTTTACTCTTGACGCCCTTGTGGAGTGCCTGGTAATCGGTGTGGGGACAATGTCAGGTAAATTTTACCCTTCCATATGAGACAGAAAATTAGAACAGGTGGAATGTGCTAACATTAAACTGATTTGTTTAACCCAACAACAAAATACTTAATTTTAACTTAAACTTAACTTTATTTTGTCCTTTCATTGTTTTCCTGCAGGTGTGCGACAGCTTGAGATCATGTGCTGCTTTGGTTGTATGTCTGTCCTGGCTAACTACTTTGTGTTCATGACTTTCTTCCCGGCCTGTGTTTCTCTTGTGTTGGAGGTATGTAAGAATATTTGCACATTACACATAAAGGAAGACTAGAACATATTCTAACATGCATGCCCATTTCACGCAGTTGTCCAGAGAAAGCAGGGAGGGTCGACCCATCTGGCAGCTGAGCCACTTTGCTAGAGTTCTGGAAGAGGAAGAGGACAACAAGCCTAACCCTGTCACGCAAAGAGTCAAAATGATCATGGTACACTCTACACCAAAAGCACTACAGTTGTCACACTTTGTTGCAGAAATTGCACAACGCAGGGAATTAAGTCTTTAGTCATAATATTGAAGGATTGCAGAACACAGGAAAGCTATAAACAACAACCCAGTAAAACTAGGCGACGACACGGAACAAGGAACAAAGGAATCTAAGGGTATAAATACACAGAGATAACAAAGTAACTAAAATGATCAACAGGTGAACGTAACCCAATCAGAAGCCATAGAAACTATCTAGCAAACAGACCTCAGGAAAACCAGCACAGGGAACAGAATGAAAAGGAAAACAAAACGTTACAGCAGTCTTTTGATACTGGGATTTATGATATTGACGGTTTAGTCTCTAATGGTCTGGATCATGTTTAATATTTGCAGTCTCTTGGCCTGGTCATGGTTCACGCCCATAGCCGGTGGATTGCCGATCCTGCGTCAAGTAATGGAACTCTTGATCTTCCTCAAGTTGGAGTGAGCCTGAATGACAATGTGCCTAAGAGGATTGAGCCAGACATGCCCCTGTGGCACTTTTACCTGTCCAGGTGGGTACACTTCAGAGGTCTTACTCAGTTTAATTAATACTAATGCTGGTTTTAGCTATTAATATTTGGATATGGTCTACTGTCTATCTACTACTAATTTCAGTTGTTTGAATGTTTTTTTTTTTTTTTGTAAGTTCTTTAATTTTTATGTTTCAATAGTTCAAAATACATAGTTCTATGTATCAGTCTTACAGCTATATCTCTGCAGCTATAGATATACATGCACATTTCATATTTTAGAATATCGCATACTGCATTGTATAATAATTAGGGATGCATATTAAAATACAAATTGAGATACATTGAAATGAAAATTCTGTGCCGAATCCGACAGGATGCACTTGGCCAAAAACCAAAACTAAATAATTTCTACTGCAGTTTGTTGGTGAAATATAAACATTTAAATGACAATAAACTGTATAACTTGTTTTCATGACCGATTTATTCAAACACACATTAAATAATGAAGATATCACTAACAGGTTAAAAAATATAATGAATATGTAATACAGTGCATATATTTAGCAAAATGCTCTTCTCTAGAGTTCTTTTTCTAGTTAACTAATGAGTTTATGAACATTGAATAGCTCTCTTGAGGTAAATGTAATATTAAGTGACATTGTATAGCCTACAAGCTGTTTTATTCACGTCTTTCCGCTGTGTTTCCACCGCTGCCGCTTGAACTAAGGCGCTACAGTGATCTCCAAAACGATGTTTGAATTCCATAATAAAAATCGGCAGAATTTTAAAGTTGAGACTTTGCTTCATATTAAAAGTAACAAAGCACAAAGCTTTTTATGATTATTGATTGGCAAGCACACTACAAATGTTCAGTGATGTTTTGTTCACGCATCAACAGAAAACAGCACAGACTAATAGATTTTAGATTTCAGAAACCAGTTAAAATCAAGAAATTAATATTGTCAATCCAGCAGCGTCCACACAGCTGTTTAAACTGTTGTAGCTTATCCAGGTTGTGTGCATGAATTAGACTCTGAACACAGTCAAAACGTGCCATTTGCGAAGCGCTAATTAAATGTCTGTTTTGGTCACTGATTTTGGCTCGAAACCAAAAATAGCTGTTTTGCCTGAAAATTTTCGATAGCTGAAATTTCGGAGCATCCGTAGTAAAAATGGTAGATTTGGATATGTTCTACTATCTACTGCTAATTTCACTTGTCTGAATGTTTTTTTTTTATTATTGGTTTTTTTTTTTTAGTTCTTTAGTTTTTTTCAGTAGCCAAAATTTCAATGCATCCCTAGTATCAATATCAAAAGATACTAGATAGATATAATATTATACTGATATATCATGCATCCTTAATAATAACAATTATAAGACGATGATGTGATAATTATTTTATTCTGTGCATTTAGGATGATCAGCATGGACATTGAGCAGGTGATCACACTGGGTCTCGCCCTGTTCCTGGCTGTGAAGTACATTTTCTTCGAGCAGGTGGAGATGGAATCTACCCTGTCCCTGAAAGTCCCCACTCCAAGCTCCATGCTCTCTCAGAAATGGTCTCCTGATCAGTGCTGTAGGAAAGAGGTTCCTTGTTCTAGCAAGCCTGAGAAAACCCCAACTCCCCTTCCTGTTGTTACCAAAGAGGAAAGAGGTATTCCCCCTTTACCACTTTATTTTTGTGTTCATTTTATGCAAAACCATCACTCTATAATGGAATCTAACAGCAATTTCTCTCATTCAGATTTAGTGATTCGGCCCTTGCCTGTCCCGAAAGAGCCTGAGCATAAAAGTACTTTTGTTCTTGGAGAGGATGAAACACAGGAAATCGCTGATGTGTCAAAGCCTGTGATCGATGTACCTGCTGAACCTAGACCTGTGGAAGACTGTCTGTTCATTCTGAAAAACCCAGATGTAAGAGTGTTGTCAATAGCGATAATGTTTTTTCTTGTTGTTTATTCTTTCCTACATAAAGATTAACTCTGGGTTCACTGTGGGACTGAAACCTGTAGTTATTTTTTACCCCAGGGTTGACCCATGTAATCTCTACTGAGATCCTCCTCTTACTCTTTACACTCTTACTCTCAGCCAATTAGTTTATGACGTTAGACAAGATCAGAAGCATGTAGTGAAACCATTTACCTCCAAGAGTAGACTTCTGTCACCTAAATCCATGGATAATCACAGTGTATGTGTGTGAGTATTTAAGTGTGACCTCTTCTGACTCCGCAGATGGGCGCTCGGTACCTCAGTGATGAAGAGGTGATCGTTTTGGTGAACTCAAAGCACATCCCAGCTTACAAACTGGAGGCCATGATGGAGACCCCTGAGAGAGGGGTGATGATCCGCAGAAAAATGCTCATCCCCAAATTCCCAGAGCCCACAGCTCTCTCCTGCCTGCCTTATAAAGACTACGACTACTCTAAGGTACGACATGAGGTCATTACATCATACATAATTGATTTAGTGGTGCTTTATTGATTTGAACAAACTGGGGGTGTACTGATATTAAAACATTTCCAAATTTAGGTTATGATCCAATAAGATTATTTTATGTTTTTGAAAGAAGTCTATCATGTTCACCGAAGTGGCATTTTAAAAAAATATATAAAATACAGTAAAAATAGTAATATTACATTACATTTTTAAAATAACTATTTTCTATTTTTATATATTTAAAAAATGTAATTTATTCCTGTGATGGCAAACTCCAGTCTTCAGTGTCACATGATCCTTTAGAAATCATTCTAATATAATGATTTGGTGTTCAAGAAATATTTCTTATTATTATCAATGTTGAAAACATTTTTTTTTTTTGAAAACCATGATACATTATTTTTAAGATGCTTTAATGAATAGAAAGCATTTATTTGAACTTTGCTGTCACTTTTGATCAATTTAATGCATTCTTTCTGACATTCTTTCAATTTTATTAACTTTAAAAAAATCTACTGACCTTAAAACAAAAATATGTATACCAAAACGAGCAATACTTATAAAAAAAAAAAAAAGTCTGACAACCAATTTGATACCATACTTTGGGGGTGGACTCTTTTGAATTGGGCTAGGAAGCAACTATTTAGTAACGCCCTTTAGCAAAACTTACTTAGAACACCTTAGCAACTGAATAGCAACCCTGGCAACCACCGAGAACATTTAGGGGTTTATTTGGTTTTTTTGAGCCTTTGAAGGAAACCATAAATTTTAATGTTTTTTATTCCAGGTGATGGGAACATGTTGTGAGAATGTCATTGGTTACATGCCAGTCCCTGTGGGGGTTGCTGGTCCTCTGTTATTGGATGGAAAGCAGTTTCAGGTCCCCATGGCAACAACCGAGGGCTGCCTAGTTGCCAGCACAAATAGAGGCTGCAGAGCTATAGCTGTAAGCAAAATCGAGTTTGTTTTTCCTATTTTTTTAGTTCTCAAATAGAAGCTGAAGGCAAACACATTTAACACCAGTTTAAACTGATGTAAAGTTGCGTAATGTCTAGTGCCAAGCACACAAATCTAATGTTCTGTCGTGAATGGCTTTCCCACAGTTGGGAGGTGGTGCCAATAGCCGTGTTCTTGCAGATGCAATGACCAGAGGGCCTGTGGTGCGTCTGCCTTCTGCCTGTCAAGCGGCTGAAGTCAAGGCCTGGCTGGAGAGCAGTGAGGGCTTCAAGAGCGTCAAGGAGGCCTTTGACCAGACCAGCAGGTACGGGACTCTTTCACTGAACAGATTTATTTTGCTAGTGCAGTTAATTATGATTTTCTAACATATATTTGTTTTTTTTTTGTGTAGGTTTGCACGATTAGAAAGGCTTCTCATTGGCCTGGCAAGTCGCAACCTGTACATTAGATTCCAGTCCAAAACTGGAGATGCAATGGGCATGAACATGATCTCAAAAGTACGCTGAATTGCATTTTATGAATTGCAAATAGTAAAATGACATGATTCATTTCTTTTGCTTTGCTGAGTTTTTATCTTTCTTTTCTCTTTGGTCACCAGGGCACAGAACAGGCTCTCGCCAGGCTGAAGGAGGAATTTCCAGAGCTTCAAGTTTTGGCTGTTAGTGGAAACTTCTGTACTGACAAAAAACCTGCCGCCATCAACTGGATTGAAGGCAGGGGCAAGTCAGTGGTGTGTGAGGCCACCATTCCAGCCAAAGTTGTCAAAGAGGTACACAACCACATCATATTCTACGAAAAGTCCCACAAAAGCTACAAATTGTTTTTGGAATAAACGTCCAAAATATTCGTCTCACACAAGTGTTTTTGCCCAGATTTTAAAGACGTCGACTGCGGCTCTGGTAGATGTGAACATCAGCAAGAACTTGGTTGGATCTGCTATGGCTGGAAGCATCGGAGGTTATAACGCTCATGCCGCCAACATTGTAGCTGCTATCTATATTGCTTGCGGACAGGTAATAAAAGTTAATGCTGTATTGTTTGAAGTATGATTTTGATGCGGATAATGATGTGATTATATAGTTACAATACATGCCGATGTTTACAAATTAATTTGTCCTTGACAGGACCCAGCGCAGACAGTGGGCAGCTCTAATTGTATCACTCTAATGGAAGCCTCAGGCCCCACCGGGGAGGATCTTTATATCAGCTGTACTATGCCTTCCATTGAGCTGGGCACTGTGGGTGGAGGCACTAACCTTCCTCCACAGCAGGCCTGTTTACTGGTACTTACACCTATTTGATACAGGATTAATACGATCAATACTTACAAAAGACAGACGTTTTAGTTTCATTGTGGATGTACAGTTGATAAAGCCACTTTCATAGCATCTCATTCAGTTTTATTCTCTCTCTGTCTTTCTGTCAGATGTTAGGTGTTCTGGGTGCCAGTCAGGAGTGTCCGGGCGAAAATGCCCGACAGCTTGCCAAGGTGGTGTGTGCAACTGTGCTTGCAGGAGAGCTGTCACTCATGTCAGCACTTGCTGCTGGACACCTGGTGAAAAGTCACATGACACACAACAGGTAAGAATTCTTTATAAAATATTAATAGATCATTAATATTTACTATATAACGCCTCACAGCAAGAAGGTCCCCGGTTCGAGTCCTTTCTGTGTGGAGTTTGCATGTTCTCCCTGTGTCTGTGTTGGTTTGCTCCAGTTTCCCCCACAATCCAAAAACATGCAGTATAGGTGAATTGGAGATCCTAAATTGTCCATAGCTGTGTATGTATGTGTGTGTGTTACTCCGAAGCCATGTAATAGGGAGGAAAAAATCATTCCTGGAAAAATTATTGGCAAGAAAATTCATGGATAGTCTTTTGCGTATGGCAAGAGATGATCATAGAGTCACTAGGAGTTGGATACGACTGAAATGGATAATGAATGAATATACAGTATCTCACAAAAGTGAGTATACCCCTCACATTTCAGCAATCATTTTAGTTTATCTTCAAAAAGGGACAATACTATAGAAATGAAACTTGTATATATTTTAGAGTAGTCAATGTGCAGCTTGTATAGCAGTATAGATTTACTGTCCTCTAAAAATAATTCAACATACAGCCTTTATTGTCTAAATAACTGGCAACAAAAGTGAATACACCCTAAGTGATAATAGCTGTATGCCGTTTAACCATGCAAAGCCACATGTCCTATTGCATCATGTTCATGTTTTTGTCTGCTTAATAGGACAATACAAATTTGTGTATCTTGTATTAGAGCAGTTAAAATTTGGTGCTTTGAGTACAATTCTCTCATTCTGACCACTGGATGTTCAACATTGCACCTCATGGCAAAGAACTCTTTGAGGATTTGAGAATTATAATTGTTGCTTTCCACAAAGATGGCCTAGGCTATAAGAAGATCGATAACACCATGAAACTGAGTTAGAGTACAGTGGCCAGGGTCATACAGAGGTTATCCAAGACGGGTTCCACTCGGGCCTCGCAAGGGTCGATCAAAGTAGTTGAGTCCTCGTGCTGTGCGTCAGGTGCAGAAGCTGGCTTCAAAAAACAGACGCGTGAGTGCTGCCAGCATTGTTTTAGAGGTTGCAGAAGCAGAAGGTCAGCTTGTCAGCGCTCAGACTATATGCCGCACACTGCAACAAGTCGGTTTGCATGGCCGTCGTCCCAGAAGGAAGCCTCTTCTGAAGCTGGCTCACAAGAAAGCCCGCAAACAGTTTGCTGAAGACAACCTGTCCAAGAGCATGAATTACTGGAACCATGTCCTGTGGTCTGATGAGACCAAGATAAACTTGTTTGACTCAGATGGTGTCCAGCATGTGTGGCAACGCCCTGGTGAGGAGTACCAAGAAAATTGTGTCTTGCCTACAGTCAAGCATGGTGGTGGTAGCATCATAGTCTGGGGCTGCATGAGTGCTGCCATACTGGGAAGCTGCACTTCACTGAGGGAAACATGGATTCCAACATGTACTGTGACATTCTGAAGCAGAACATGATGCCCTCCCTTCAGAAACAAGTTTTCCCTAAACACACCGCCAAGATGACAACTGCCTTGTTGAAAAAGCTGAAGGTGATGGAGTGGCCTAGTATGTCTTCAGACCTGAACTCCACTGAGCACCTGTGGGGCATCCTCAAGCGGAAGGTGGAGAAGCATCATGTGTCTAACATCCAGCAGCTCCGTGATGTCATTATGGAGGAGTGGAAGAAGATCCCAGCAACAACCTGTGCAGCTCTGGTAAATTCCATGCCCAGGAGGATTAACACAGTGCTAGATAACAGTGGTGCTCACACAAAATATTGACACTTTTGTCACAGTTTTGACATGTTCACTTAGGGTGTACTCACTTTTGTTGCCAGTTATTTAGACAATAATGGCTGTATGTTGAGTTATTTTCAGAGGATAGTAAATCTGTACTGCTATACAAGCTGCACATTGTCTACTCTAAAGTATATACAATTTTCATTTCTATAGTATTGTCCCTTGAGAATATATAATAAAATGGTTGCTGAAATGTGGGGGGTGTATTCACTTTTGTGAGATACTGTATATATATATATATATACACACACACACAGTAATATAGCATATATTATCATTACAACAATCGTAATCTTAATATCCTACAAATAAAATAATAAAACAAATATAGTACAATATAATAATAGACTGACAATGTTTTGTAACAAACTATCATCTGCAAACACCTGTATTAATTGCTTTTTTAAATTTTGGCTTTAGATCAAAGGTGAATTTGCAAGAAACTCCAGGAACTTGTACTAAGCAGGCATCTTGAGACGTCACCTCTTGAAGATGCCATAAAGAAAGAGGATCTCATCTTCAAGGCAAAAATGATTAGTAATTTAGATTATTTTCAAGGACAGCAAAAGGATTACAGATTTACGTTCATGGTTCTCCTGATCATTTGAAGAGGAGTTGTCTTTATATCAGTTTTGAAAGACGGTTGAAATTAAAGACTGGAATCAAGACCAGCTGTGTTCACAAGCCTAGAGCCTGTATTTCTAAATCACATCTAAGCATGATTGCTGTTTCCAGGCCTGCTTTGTTAAGCTTAACTCGCTATAAACCACAAATCTAATCTTAGATCCACAGCAGCCGGTACATACAGAAACAGAAGGCCATATAACATAATTTGTATCCTAAAATCAACAGTTCAGGTCACTCACAAGACCGACTGGATGTGTTAAAGAGGAGTGCACTTTGTACTTTTATTTATTTGATGGTGATGGCAACTGGGAGCATATCTTTGCCAACTTTTTGCCAAACTGGACAACAATGTTAGAAAGGGAAAGAGAAAGTTTACTTCTTTGCACTTAGAAAGGGAAATGGCACAGGACAGTACTGACACAGAGAGGAGTATAAAGTACTATGATTCACTAGTTGGTACACATGTAGAATACAGAACGACTATGAAATTGCCAAACGCAGCCGTCAGCAGTGATCGCATTGCTTCTCGTGTCAGAATGTACATTAGTTTTTTCTATGACACAGAAATGTATTGAATGACTTATGTAACTGAAATGGGTAGTGCTATGGCATGACGGGACAAATATTTCAAAAGGTGCTATGATCCACGTTTCTGTTCTTTGTTCATTTATCGATTTCTTTTTTTGAACACCAACTATAATGGGTTTATGTAACAATACACAACACATTGCGTGGTTCTGAAGGTTTGAAATGGCTTTTATTCAGTTGGTTCTGGTTTTTATGTCATGGAAAAGAGCTGATGTTTAGACATGTACGTTTCAAGCTGAAGACACAAGAAAGAAAGCTTGCTATTTTTTTCCCCCCAAAGGCACAATTCAAATTATTAAATAAAAAATAAACTGCAGAGTTTTGTATATTTTTTTATAATAAAGGAAAATATATAATACATGGTCTTGTGCTTGAATTGATCATATTCTCTTTCTCACATGGGCAACTTTAACCAATTAAATACACTAAACAAACACTAAAAGGTTTAAATCTAAAATCCTACCAATATACTCTTTCTCTACCAAAGCAATGTCAAATTAAAAAGAATGTAGGTTGCCATTGTGTAACTATTTATTCTTGTGTGTTGTTCAAATTTAGCTCAACTTTAAAGAAAGAAAGATTATATACTGCCTAAGAACCAAAAAAGGCACCAAATGAATCATGTCGCTGAACTGTATGTATCAAATAATTTGACCAATCTAAATTTTCTTCTCTAAACATAAGCTAAAAAAGTCCAATACTAAAATAAGCATAGCTGTAATATTTTGAGGCTATGTGTGTGCTTGAGACCTGAGGGTGGGGAGATGTTTCGAGTTCTCTTAGGGCAATGTCATTATAGGCTCCTGCCTCACCAGAGTGTGAGGCGACCAATCAGCTTGCCCTGCATCACATCTCACCAGGACACTGAGTGCTGATTGGCTTAACCTCAGCGAGGCCCTAGACAGACCTGCAGGGATGAAATGGGCTTTACGCACACACATACAAGTTAATCTTAGAACGCTAACCATGTTACTCCTCCCCTAATGCTTATCTTGAATAGTAACCCTATCTCATGCTCATTATGCCATATCAGCCCATGGGTTTGTCAGTCGTCAGCACTCGGCGTGATTGGAAACGCTCCAACACTGTTATACACAGTGCAGTTTACAGGTTGAGTATGTTTATTGCACCATACTGTGAGATGTTCTTCCCTTTATGGACCTCAACAACACATAAAATCATCCTTAAGTGAGATTAAAAAACTATAGGCAATAACATTTTACAGTGTCCTTGTTATACAGTCAAACAAAAAATTTATTCAGATATTTAAGGTATACGGTTTATTCACTGTAGTTAAAAAAAAATGGTGACAAGATCTTAGAGTTAAACTGTGTCAGAAACAATTAAACTTAATTATGTCAGATAACACTTAACAAAACATGGTCAGGTCAAAGTGTCTGAATAATTTTTGGTTTGACTGTATGTAGTTATTATAGTAGTAGTTATATTATGCATAATTACACGCAACTAACTCTAAACCAAACCCTAATACTAATGCTATAGCAAGTACATGTAGTTAATTCATATTACTTCAATCAAACGCTGTAACAAACACAACGTAAAATAAAGTGTAAAATGAAAAAAGTGAAAGTTTTGCTTTTGTTTCATAAAATTTGGTTTCATTTATAAGTTGGTGATATTACATATACAGTATATAGAAAGAAGTCATTTACAAAACCTTTTTCAAAAAGCAATCAACATTTGTATTCAATCTCAAAATGAAATCAGAAGATATTTTTTCTTAGTTTTTTGTTCTTGCTGTCATGAACAATGTGTTTCACACCATCCAACTAAATAAAAGTGCTTTAAGCAGCACTGCAGCAGCAAATGTGTTGGCCGGAGGGTGATGATTTGATCATTTGCATGCATCCAATCAACCGTTACGAACTAGAGTATTAGTATGGAAAAATAATAAGATTTAAAAAACAAAACAAAAACAAATATAGTGTTTAGTGCAAACAATGTTACTGACATCACAAAAAACAAAACCAACAATTCTAATAGTGAGATGCATAAATTAATAAATGGATTTGCCTTATGTATGCATTTCATTTCTCATCCAAGAAATTATGACTTTGAAGCCATTATTAAAGCGATAGCTTACCCAAAAATTTAAATTCTGTCATCATTTATTTTCTTGCCAACTTTCTTTGTACTGCTGAACACAAAAGATGATATTTTGAAGAATGTTGGTAACCAAACTGATTTGGTTAATATCAATTTTTGGGTAAACTACTCCTTTAAGTCTAATGATCGCTGAAAATGTGCCTGGTTCATTAATTCGTCTAAAAATTGAATTAGACCAATAAGTGACATAAAACTGTGAATTACCATTACAGTTCCCACTTTTTCACAAGAATAGTTGGCACAGCTGAAGTAATTCCACATAAATTGTGTAGATGGAAGACCAACATGTAATAATGAACCAATTGATTAAGGAAAAACTGGAATGACACTGATGAAACTGCTGTAATAATGTCCAAACACAGGCATTTGTACAATAAAATGCGACCTACCTGCAAAAATTATTATTATTGAAACTTCTGGGGAAAAAAAAAAAAAAAAAGATCATATACAAATCACTAATAACTTTTTACAGGCCTACCAATAGCCTTTACTTTTCAAGATTACTGTTTTATACAAGTAGTTCCCATTAAATGTACACTTTACCAACAGCCACATTTATGAATTACAATAATCAAAATGTGTAATGCCTTCACGTGTAAATAGTGTTAAACATTCAGACGCTAACTGTACAATATATGTTAAGACTGAAGTCTGACGTCCTCTTGATCATGAGGATAGAAAGGGTCTTCCTAAGACAAATGGCTATTGGACAAGGCCAGTGAGAATCATATAAATCAAGGCATCAAGTTTACAGTATATATATGTTTTTCATTAAGACCATAGTCAGACCTCAAACTATGATCAAATATTTACAAAAATGTAAAACATTTTAACAACCTGAGCCGCAGCTCATTTATGGAAGGAAAAAAAAAACCTTTTGAAGATGACCAGACTGTGTTGGTTATTCTAGTGTGTTTGACTTTTCAAAAGGTGCTTTTTTTTTTAATTGTTTTTTTTTACATACATTGAACCATTTTTTGCATTGGTGTACCGCTATTGTTCAGTCTGTATGGATACAGTTTGAAAAAAAGGTTTCTGAAGAGTGTCAAGAGCACTTGGGCAGAGGAGTGCTGTGATGATAGAGCATTGCGAATAAGTTTCTTTAGGTGAGTCAGAAAGCAAACTGGGAATGTGTATTAACCTGTAGAAAAAGAAAAGATTTTAAATAAATATACAATTTGTTGTGATTTACAAGTGGAAAACAGAGACTTGTTTTTAAGGTGCAAGTTACCTGGTGTTGTTCAGTAGAGGATATCCTCACCGCTGGTCTTCTCTTGAACATACGAGGTAAAGCGTTTGAGGAATTTGGGGTATTCTCTCTTTGCTACAGCTCGTAAGACTGATGCAGGGGCCCAACCACCAGGATTTACTTTAGGATTACATGAACACAGAATTAATGTGACATTTTATATCATGTATATAATAAAAGAAAAACTGCAATCCGAACTCTGATGTACTCAGTGAGCAAATTATATATTTATGATATCTGGGGCGGTTGACATTTTTAAACAGTCAGATGCCAGATGTCTTTTAAAACAACGTTTTTTTTTAGGGGGGATATACCAGCAAAATGTACAATACCATTCAAAAGTTTGATGAACACAATCTGAGATATTTTAATAAATATCCTGACGCATTCGAGCTTTATAATGGCAGTGAACA
Organism: Elopichthys bambusa; assembly: GCA_037101425.1. Classification (NCBI taxonomy): domain Eukaryota; kingdom Metazoa; phylum Chordata; class Actinopteri; order Cypriniformes; family Xenocyprididae; genus Elopichthys; species Elopichthys bambusa. Next base: position 14,278,863 of record CM074434.1, read on the forward strand.
GGGGTCACAAATATGAGCTGCTTCCATCCACATCCATACATCATAAACGTGTACTCCACACAGCTCCGGGGGGTTAATAAAGGCCTTCTGAAGTGAAGCTATGCGTTTGTGTAAAAAAATATCCATATTTAACAAGTTGTGAAGTAAAATATCTAGCTTCTGCCAGACTGCCTTCCATATTAGAAATATAAGAAAGTGTAAACTGGTGTTGTGTCAATTACACTTTTTCCTGTAAGTTGAATAGGGAAGGCATGAGACGCAGTGTAAGCTTTTTTCTTTGTATGTTGAATACAGAAGGCGGTCTGGCGGAAGCTAGATATTTTACTTCATAACTTGTTAAATATGGATATGTTTTTTTACACAAACGCATTGCTTTGCTTCAGAAGGCCTTATAGGGTATATGTCGAATGTCACGTCACATGACCAAACCGGAAAACTGGGTTCATTTGTTAGAGAAAGTGTTAACAGCAGTATGAACTGACGGCATATCTATGAACTTTTAAGGTAATCAGTGAAACTACCTAGTTCACATTGTTATAGGCATTTTATTCTATTAAATATCTAAACTTTAGTGTGAAGAACAAAAATTAAAAAAAAAACTTTTAAATATCAATCTGCATATGCGAGGGACATCAGTTATGCTCATCTTTGCTCGCTCCCTTTAAGTTACCTTGAGTAAAACAGCTAATTTTTCATAAAGCACATACAAAAGACCTAAACCGGAAGCAATCTAATCTGTTTTACAGAAAACGGAAGTTGGATTGCGCATAACCCCTATTAACCCCCCAGAGCCGTGTGGGCACGTTTATGAGCTCATACTCGTGACCCCTGTTCACTGCCATTATAAAGCTTGCATGTGTCAGGATATTTATTAAATGGTCCCCTAGAACCCTATTTTACAAGGTGTAATATAAGTCTAAGGTGTCCCCAGAATGTGTCTTAAGTTTCAGCTCAAAATACCCCATAGATTGTTTTATGTTACAAAATACAGTAAAAACAGTAATATTGTGAAATATTACCATTTAAAATAACTGTTTTCTATTTGAATATATTTTAAAATGTAATTTATTCCTGTGATCACAGCTGAATTTTCATCATCATTACTCCAGTCTTCAGTGTTACATGATCCTTCAGAAATCATTCTAATATGCAGACTTGGTGCTCAAGAAACATTTTATTATTATCCAAGTTAAAATAAAAAGTTAATATTAATATTTTTTAAAAACAATATTTTTGTGGAAACCATGAAATATTTTTTTTGGGATTCTTTCATGAACAAAGTTTTGCATCCAAATGGACAGCATTTATTTATTTAAACAGAAATATTTTGTAACATTATACATTTTGAAATCTTTACTGTCACTTTTGATCAATTTAATGTATACTTACTGACTAACAAATCTTACTGACCACAAACTTTTAAACCAACCTTTAGTTTTAATTATTTTGGGGTGTTCAAACCTTAATTAGGAGGGTCAGACACCCTGACCCGTGAAAACTGGCACTGTGGTTGTAGTGCTAGGCTTACCATTGGCTACATATGTGATTTTACAGAGGATGTTGTCCCTGGTGATCTTTTTGTCTCCCTCTGGTGGGCTGATTAGGGTTTGACAGATCATGGCTACATTGATTTTGGCACGAATGCATCTAGCAGAAGGCTGGAGAAAACATGAAAAAACCTCTGTTAGATAGTATTCTGATGCACAGCTTATTGTATACCTTGAATGTTGAATAACACAAGTTTATATGTTTCTGGGATTCTAGTAATAATGCCTGTGATATCAAATTGTATAATAAGTAAACATTTTAAAAGATACTTCTGCAGTCCAGGTACTTACTGGATAGCTGTCATGATCCACTGAGAAGTTGCAAACCAGACAGGTGTCTGGATCATTCTCACTCGTGGAGTGAATTTTACGAATAACCGATAAATAAAGCACGTCCCGCTGGGAGGCAGGCCACACTCTCTACAAAAGAGCAGTGAGGAAAATGTATCTAAAGATGTCAACACAACTGCAACAACCACAGGATTTCAGAAACAACCACCCATAATGCAATAGTGAATGGTGCTATACCTTATGTGTCTGATGAATGATGACTGCTTTATCTGGAAGTGTCTCAACCACTTGAAAGTTTTCAACAGTTGCTGTAAAAAATAAGGTATGTGTTTGTATGTTTAACCAAAATATTATTATTGTTAACTAAAACTAAAAGTATTAAAAACATTTTAGTTGGAATAAACTTAAAACCTACTCTCTGCCTACTGACCTAATGCGTAAACATTATGGAAAGAGTGCTAGCCAGATGGGATTTAAAACTTTGTCAGCTGAAGACCTAAGTTTGGTTTGAAGAAGAAAAAAAAAAAAAAAAATGTACCAAGCACAATGTTCTCTCACCATTCCTGATTTTTAACATGCGCTCACTGTGTTCAGCTTGGTCTTATAGCTATCAGAGCAGAAACAAAAGATGCTGCTCTCCATATGTTTTTCTGTTGTCTCCACTCGTGTTCATATGTAAATTGCGTGAGCTTATTTCATCCATTAGATCGAAAGATCTGAAAAAGCCCATTCATTTATCCACCCATAAACCCTCCCCTCAAAAGAAATCAGGACAGAAGTGGTAGAAAGTGGACAAAAGAGACAGATTAAAACACCAGGTGTAAACGAGAATGTATATCCCTGTGATCTGATCGGCCAAACTACGTATATATAGACATGTATATTTTAATACATACAGGGTCTTATAACCGGATGTTGAAAAACAGTGGCACATTCTCACAATATTAGATTAGAAGATCAAAAAGCCAAAATGATGAGCTGAAGTGAACATACTCTCCCAATCATTCCGATAAGCTGTGTCCCAAAAGTAGTGGCAGACCTCGTGACCCGTGACCCCTCTGACAGAATGAGTAGCTTTGAGAGGATCCAGAACAATGCCATTCTCCTCCACCTCTCTTCTGTACACCTGCAAAAACAAATGGTGTAACAAGTTTGTTTCTTGTATTAATAATGACAGTACTACAGTGGCCGAGAGAGATCAACTCACTGCAACTGAAGAAAACACATGCAAGTAGAAAAAAAATGCCAGCAAATAAAGAAAATGTCTTCATCAATTTGACAAAACGTGCTGCAAAAGTTCACAACGCACCCAAATACAGAAACGTGCTACAAAAGTTCATAAACAATAAGCTGTCCCAGCCAGGTTCGTTTATGTCCCCATAAAACATTTTCGTTGTGGTCTGTGCCAGTCCCGGAGCCAGAAAAAAACGACTTGGGGGTTAATAATAAATAATAATTTATTTAATAATTTACTTGATTTTATGTCTCAAATTCCAGTCAATTATTCACTGCAGAAAGTGAAACAAACTGAGCAATGAGAGCTCTACTTCAACATGTTCTTATAACAGTATTTATCCTTAATTTATTTTCTTAATATTTCTCTTGTGGCCCATACGTAGTGGGGGAAAAATGAGAAGAGATGCAGGCTATTTCGTGTTAAACAAGTTTTTTTAAATGAAATGAGGAGTTAGCTAATCTAACATTTCATTGCAGCTCGTCGGTTATGGTTAAACCTGTGTTCATTTCCAAGTCCATTTCGGCCTCAGGTTGCAAAAGTAAAAGAGGGAATTTAAAATAAGAGAAAGTCGCATTGTGGGATTTGTGAGATCTCAAGAATATAATTCAAACACAACTGTTCAAAAGTTCAGGTTACATAAAAGTTAATATACTGTATATTGTAAAATATATGCATATGCGTGTGTGTGTATGTATATATATATATATATATAGTGTGTGTGTGTGTGTGTGTGTGTGTGTGTATGTATATATATATATATATATATATATATATATATATATATATATATATATATATATATATATATGTATATATATATATATATATATATATATATATATATATATATATATATATATATATATATATATATATATATATATATATACATACACACACACACACACACACACACACACACACACACATATACATACAGCTCAAAAAGATTAAAGGAACACTTTGAAAACACATCAGATCTCAATGGGGATCTCAAAAATATCATGCTGGATATCTATACTGATAGGGACTGAGTAATGTGTTAGGAACGAAAGGATGCCACGTCGTTTGATGGAAATGAAAATTATCAACCTACAGAGTACTGAATTCAAAGACACCCCGAAAATCAAAGTGAAAAAATAAATGCAGCAGGCTAGTCCATTCTGCTGAAATTTCATTGCAGTAACTCAAAATGGTACTCAGTAGTTTGAAAAGCCCCCACATGCTTGTATGCATGCCTGACAACATCGGGGCATGCTCCTAATGAGACGGCGGATGGTGTCCTGGGGTATTTCCTTCCAGATCTGGACCAGGGCATCACTGAGCTCCTGGACAGTCTGAGGTGCAACCTGGAGGCGTCGGATGGACCGAAACAATGTCCCAGAGGTGTTCTATTGGATTTAGGTCAGGCGAGCGTGGGGGCCATTCAATGGTATCAGTTCCTTCATCCTCCAGGAACTGCCTGCATACTCTCGCCACATGAGGCTGGGCATTGTTGTGCACCAGGAGGAACGCAGGACCCACTGCACCAGCATAGGGTCTGACAATGGGTCCAAGGATTTCATCCCGATACCTAATGGCAGTCAGGGTGCCATTGTCTAGCCTGTAGAGGTCTGTGCGTCACTCCATGGATATGCCTTCCCAGACCATCACTGACCCACCACCAAACCGGTCATGCTGAACGATGTTACAGGCAGCATAATGTTTTCCACAGCTTCTCCAGACCCTTTCACGTCTGCCACGTGCACAGGGTGAACCTGCTCTCATCTGTGAAAAGCACAGGGCACCAGTGGTGGACCTGCCAATTCTGGTGTTCAAAGTTCCTTGGTGCCGGGCAGGGAGCACAGGGCCCACTAGAGGACGTCGGGCCCTCAGGCCACCCTCATGAAATCTGTTTGTTTGGTCAGAGACATTCACACCAGTGAAAATGACCTCCTCTGTGCTGGAGGTCATTTTGTAGGGCTCATTTTGTAGGGCTCTGGCAGTGCTCATCCTGTTCCTCCTTGCACAAAGGAGCAGATACCGGTCCTGCTGATGGGTTAAGGACCTTCTATGGCCCTGTCCAGCTCTCCTAGAGCCTGTCTCCTGGAATCTCCTTCATGCTCTTGAGACTGTGCTGGGAGACACAGCAAACCTTCTGGCAATGGCACGTATTGATGTGCCATCCTGGAGGAGTTGAACTGCCTGTGCAATCTCTGTAGGGTCCAGGTATGGCCTCATGCTACCAGTAGTGACACTGACCCTAGCCAAATGCAAAACTAGTAAAAAACAGTCAGAAAAGATGAGTAGGGAAAAAAATATCAGTGGCCTCCACCTGTAAAACCATTCCTGTCTAATTCTTGACCTTATTCTGAATAAGACAATATTATGATTAAGGTGTTTACATGAGTTGCTTTTACGTTCTACGTTCTTTCCCATATCACTGACCACACAGTAGGCTACGTCTTCGTTATGGTACCATATACAGTTTCATTTTTAATTTTACGAAAGCTTCAAGTGCAGTTAATTATTTCACATGTTATACGTGCAAATAAATACGGAGCCCTGCATATGACATGCAAGAAAATAAATAAATTGTGCGCACGATTTAGCCTACTATTTATTTTCCGTCATGTGCGGGGCTCTGTAAATAGAGGACGGTGGATACAAATTCTCCAGCAACAGGCCTCCTCTGTACTTTCATTCAGCAACATTTCATTCATGCTACAGCAACAAACTCAGAGGTAGCCTACTGGATGAGAGATGAGGCAAGTTTGATTTGTGGCTTCTTGCTTGAAGCTTGCTCTCTTTTTTGCCGTCAAACGGTTGACCACTGCCGTGCATGTATTATGTGTCCGAAAAAATGGCGTTAATACACGTTAATAGGCGTTAATAGTGCGATTAAGGTGTGTACATGTCTATAATGCACTCCGATAATGCGACTAAAATAGGAATACTCCACCTGTCTTAATTCGATTTGTGTTTACTTCGAGTATGACTTTAGTCGGATTCAAATCAAACATCGCTGTTTACATGGTCGTTTCTTAATCAGAGTATTCTCTTAATCGTATTAATATCGGAATATTGTTGTCCATGTAAACGTAGTCATTGTTGCCCATCTAGTGCACCTGTTGTTAATTTCATTAACACCAAAGCAGCTGAAACTGATTAACAACCCCCTCTGCTACTTAACTGACCAGATCAATATGCCAGGAGTTTAACTGACTTGATGCTATTCTCTAATTAAAAAGTGTTCCTTTAATTTTTTTGAGCAGTGTATTGTGCAGCTTAATATTTTTGTGGAAACATATACAAACATATATATATATATATATATATATATATATATATATATATATATATAGATATATATATAGAGAGAGAGAGAGAGAGAGAATTATAAGAAAAAACATTAATTTTCACAAATTGTAAACTATAAAGCTTAAAAGATATTAACATTTTTTTTTTCCACTGATATGGAAACAGGCTTCCACAGAAACTAGCTCAGTGTCAAAAAAAAAAAAAAAAAACCCTGCTGACTCTATCTATTTCTCACCTTCATATCCCCTTCTTCAATGACCAGCTGCCAGTTGGCATCTCCGCCCACATCCTGTAAAGAATAAGTCATGTGACTGTGCACCATCTCCTCAACCTGTGAACAAAACAAGAGGTATGAGGTGTTGCTGAAAGTATACAAGCAAAAATGTCTTTGTTCTTAACTTGAAGAAATGCTTGTAACTATCATACACCTGCAGTTAATCCACACTAGTGTAGTGTCATATCTCTACCTGAGCACTGAACCTGTGCACGTCATCTGAGGCACTTATGAGGTCGACAGAGGAGGACAAGGAGGAAGTGTGACTGCGAGGCTGAACCCAAGAGACAGAAAGGGAAACAGGTCGAGGGAAAGAGAGAGAAATAAAAATCTTATCATCACCCAGAGAATACAAAGCACACTTCCACTGTAAATCACACTTCAGCAGGAGGAACTGGAAGAACAAAGGCAGTATCACAAATGTAAAAGCTCAAAGAATTTCAGAGCAGATCCACCATCAGCAATGACAGAATTGCATAATCAGTCACGAAGAAGCAAATGTGCTTTGATAGAGTGAGTACTTGATAGAGTGTTTATGTGTAAGTGTGTGTGTAGTGTGGGTGAGTCACAGTGGTCTGACTTACCTTAGTCAAGTATTTCTGAGTGCTGATGGAGGAATAGGTGTCTGGAGTGAGGGAGATCTGTCGAGATGCCCTGCTCCTTTCTGCCTGGGACTGCAAAACATATCAGCAACATTTATATAAAAACACTGGTTTTAAATGCAATTAAGCCAGCTATAAATATGCTTTGTAGGGTTGGGAGTCGATTCCAAAAATAATAGATTCCTTGATTTCAAGGCATTGGGAATTGAGAATCAATTCAAAAGCTGGAATCGACTCCTCTTTAAGAGATTTTAACATCAAACCAGATTTTCAATGGTGTGTTATCACCATTTGCAGCTATAACAGCTTCAACTCTTCTGGGAAGGCTTTCCACAAGGTTTAGGAGTGTGTTTATGGGAATTTTTGACCATTCTTCTAGAAGCGCATTTGTGAGGTCAGGCAGTGATGTTGGAGGAGAAGGCCTGGCTCGCAGTCTCCGCTCTAATTCATCCCAAAGGTGTTCTATCGGGTTGAGGTCAGGACTCTGTGCAGGCCAGTCAAGTTCCTCCACACCAAACTCGCTCATCTATGTCTTTATGGACCTTGCTTTGTGCACTGGTGCGCAGTCATGTTGGAACAGGAAGGGGCCATCCCCAAACTGTTCCCACAAAGTTGGGAGCATAACATTCTGTTTATTATAAGCACACACTGAAGTTATGCCATTTTAAATGGTTAAGCTCTTTAAAGTTGGTGGATTCTGACTGGCTGTCAAGCGTTTTAGTGTAGTGATTTCAATGATATCGTTCCTCTGTGTCATTATTGTTGTGTGTGTGCTGTGGACTTCCCTATTCTCATAGAAACTCTATAGTTATTCAGCTTTTGCAAGATGATTAATTCATCTGAAATAATAATGACAATCATTACTTGCTCTTCGATCTGGTCATGTTTATCCAATGCAGCTTCCACAGCATCAAAGAACTCCTCTTCATTGATCAGACTGTTTGGTCCTTCCTGCACAGACACATTTAGCACATAGAGAACATTTCAGTCTGAAATGTAGGTTGCGTGTTGGGCCACAGATGGACAGGACTGTGCGAATTAAAGGTTGTTCACTTACTTCATAGTCTGGTCCTCCATAATGAGGCTTCTTCTTCAGCTCTGTCAGCGCAGCTTTGTAGGCGTCTTCAGCCCGTCTTCTCTTTTCAATTTCCTTTTGAAGAAACAATGTTACTCATAGTTTTACTATATCCGATATGAATCAATGAATTCAAGGAGATCTTAAAGGGGTCATAATAATACTGTTTATATTTAATAAAAAACATTTTATTTATTTTTTATAATTATAAAGTTGTGGTATTTGGAAAAGAATAATAGCATCTGCTGCATCCTGATTTATCCTTATGACCTCACTGTGACTGAGTGGACCAAGTTTCTCATCACCCAACAGGCATCACTGACATGTAAATGTACACTACTATTCAAAAGTTTGGAGTTGGTAAGATTTTTTTTTTTTTTTTACGTTTCTGAAAAACGTTTCTTATGCTCTGCAGGACTTCATTTATTTGATCAAAAATAAAGTAAAAACAGTAACATTATTACAATTTAAAATAACTATTTTCTAATTTATTATATTTTAAAATGTATTTTATTCCTGTAATAGAAAAACCTGAATTTTCAGAATCATTACTCCAGTCTTCAGTGTCACATGATCCTTCAGAAATCATTCTAATATGCCGATTTGCTGCTCAAGAAACATTTATTATCATTAGCAATGTTCAAAAACAGCTGATTAATATACTACTTATAAAATAGTGATTAGTACTTTTTTTTCCCCAAGATTATTTGATGAATAGAAAGTTCAAAAGAACAGCATTTATTTGAAATAGAAACCTTTTGTAACATTATAAATGTCTCAAATGTCACTTTTAATCAATTTAATGCTTCCTTGCTGAAAAACAAATAAAAATAATAAAAATCTTACTGACGCCAAACGTTTGAATGGCACTGTAGATGGTCATGCATGAATTACTTTTAGGCTTCTGATGTCAAAAACTCAACTAACCACTGGAACTAACCATTTTTGCTGCCTAGTTTCAATGAAACATTTGGACTAGGGAAGACGTTTTAAGTTCTACAATGTATATATGTTTGCATACCATTAAGAATTTGATTTAATTCCTCATGAATCAACTCTCCTCATTTGATACGCACTCAGGACTCTTGCTGAACAAAGCTTGCTTGGAAACAAATCCCAAAATGTCTGTTTAGAATCCAAATGGAGAATCCGGAGAAGAACAAAGACATGAGACAGGCTTTCTGACAGGTCCACTTGCAGTTTCATGCTCCAGCTGAAGCAAGCACACACATTTCAACTGTCTATCCCACAACAGATGCCATTGAAGACACCATTGTGTCTTGTCCATTTAACAAAGGGTGGAGCCCATACCATCCGCTCTCTAGACTTGCTTGAAGTGCAAACAAGCTTAAACAGCTTGCCAAAAGCTAACCTTTAAACCACTCAAACCTTTTTTCAAATAACTCAGATGAAGTAGAATCAACAATGTCTTGCACACATCAAACCTTCACTGAAAAATGTTTGTTTAGGCTAACTAAGACGCTTTGGGTGTTGTAGACAAGTAATTGTTGCATAATTATGTTTAGTAAATAATAAATCAGATCTGTTCTGAAACTGTGGTTTTGCTAAAAGCAATGAAACACCTCTACTGTTTGCAAGATGTCACATGAGACAATTACTGACAACACCAGGCTTATATGACTGGTGATAACAACTATCAAAAAGGTGGTAACGTGACTCCACTAAACCAAAACAATTAAAAGCCAATGACAGAGCTCAGGTGAATATCCAAACGCATGCACTTATATAGCATAAAAGCAAGACTAAAACACATCAAGACTAAAAACACACATGTAAAGTGACTCTTTTAAGCATGTAAAACAGAAAGTCAAATAACCAGTGAACTGGATACAAGCATGTCAAACCTACAGTGTTAAAGCTGCTGTGCGTACACAGAGGAATCCAGTTCTCATTAGCACTCTGAAGCACCACCCAGTTCTTCCACTGAAGAACTGTACGCTGTAGTCATCCTCTACAATCCAGTCGCTAACATCACAACATGCAATCTTCAGAAATGGGAAACTCTGGTCATTTTGCAGAAAGCTTTATGTCGCTCAAAAGGTCCACCCAGTCCTGTTGATTGACTGTAAACATAATGTAAAAATCACACCTACTCTAAATCCACTCTTATCAGTCTATTCCAGGCACCTGGAATTCAAGAAGCCGCTTCCTGAATGATAATATAGCGGGGGTTGGACTGTAGATGGAAAAACTGGTCAGGCAAGTGCGAGCAGAAGCTTTACACTCAGATACTAATGACGTGTGGCTTTGAAGACATGCTTCCACATAAAGTGGACCAAGTGAGTAATGCAAGGCTTCCGAAAACAAGATGTTATCCTTTTGTTTTAATGGATGTGTCTTTGTGACTCATCCAGTAATTAAGGTGTTATGTGGGAAGTGTATGGCAAAGTAAATAAAGCCCATATTAAGCTTGTGACAAAACTGCAAAGCTGCTTGATGCTGAATGCTTCATATGTAACAAAAACACTTGGTGGTACTGCAGAAAAGAGTATGGGAGTCTAAAAACGAACAATACTTCCAAGACTGGAATTATCAGAGAAAAAAAAAAAAAAGAAAGATAATTGTGCCATCAATTATCCACCCTCATGTTGTTCTCAAAACTGCATTACTTTTTTTTCAGTGAAAAACAAAAGGAAGATATTCTGAAGAATGTTTATGCTACTCTTTTCTTTAATAGATTAAATTGAGGTCTGTTCCTTACGCAAAGCTTTCATAAGGGTTCAGAGGACTTATAGAGGACTTCAGAGGAAATATAAAACAGGAGTCGGATGGACTTTAATGGTGCCTTTTTGGTGGAGCTTGATAGGCCGTGGTCACTATGCTTTCGTTAAATTGGAAAAAGCAATGTGAGCATATACTACCGTTCAAAGTTTTGTGTTTGGTAAATTTTTTTATTTAAAAAAAAATATATCTTATGCTCATCAAGTCTGCATTTATTTGATGAAAAATACAATAAAAAGAGTATTATTGTGAAATATTACAATTTTAAATAACAGTTTTCTATAATAAAACTAATAAAATTTCTATACATTTTATATTACATATACATATATAATATATATATATATATATATATATATATAATATATATATATATATATATATATATATATATATATATATATATATATATATATATATATATATATATATATATATATATATATATACACACACACACACATACATATATATACACAAACACACACACATTTACATACATATACACACACACACACTCTCCTTTGAATGCAAAGCTGAATTTGCAAAACAGCAACCGTTATTTCAGTTTCAGAGTCACATGATACTTCAGAAATCATTCTTATATGCCGATTTGGTGCTTAAGAAACATTTCTTATGTTTATCTATGACAATAACAGTTGTGGTGTTTAATATTTTTGTGGAAACTTTGAAACATTTTCAAAGAACAGCATTTTTTTTTTTTAAATAAAAATATTTTGTAACATTATAAAATGTATTTTACTTTAGATTAAATTCATCCATTCTTGTTAAATAAAAGTAATATATACAAAATATAGTAATTCTAATTCATACATGTTTGGTAAGTAAATTATGACAGAATGTTCAATTTTGGATGAAATATCCCTTTAAATTTCTGCTGCACAGTACCTTATCAAGTCGTCTCTGCCAGCTCTCCTCTCCTTTGACCAAAATGTCGATGCAGTGGGACAGTGTGGACAGGATTCCTGCCGTAGTGGCTTTAAACGTGATGGCTTCACCCTTGAAATCAATGCCTGTGGACGCTTTGAGGCTGTCCACAGGGAATACTGAGGGAAATTTGTAAAATGAATATTAAATAGCAGCAGTACTGAAACTTAGCTCTACTTCTGAAGAAATATCAGTTGCTCAGTTAAATCTGTATTAGTGTCTTCTTATCAATTGTCTTCGGCCCCAGACAGAAATATGGCATTTAACAACAACCATCATGGACATAATGGAAGATTTCCACCATTGTGAGAGTAAAAAGCACTTTACACTCTTTACACACTCCAAATTGATGTTACCACTAACTGCATGGCATGCAGTTTGCAGCCTACTGCATGGTGTATACTGTGTACATTTTTTTTTTTACGCTACTACAAATAAAGACGTATGATGAGCAAAATTATTTATTCTGTATTCAGTCAATATGAAAGAATTTTTGCTTGAGAATCAAACTGCATTCAGACAGGATTATGAGCCATTTGAAAATGTTCAGCAATAGATGTATTATGCACAAAGTGGATGTGCTTATAACAAAGACGTACAAATTAAATTTTTTTTTTTAAAAATCAAAAAAAAAAATCTCACATTTCTCTTTACTGCTGTTGTTGTTGTTGAGCAGATAAACTCCATCTGGACGTAAGGTTGGAAAATCTTCGTCATCATCGGACACTGCAAGAAAATAGTAACCTTTTTATCAGTTACAACAAATGAACAATTAAAGCCATTTTAATGTTCACTCATCCATTTAAAGGGAAGGATCACACCAAAAATGTGAATACCACCGACATTTATTCACCCTAATGCTGTTCCAAACCCATAAGACCTTTGTTCATCTTTGAAACACAAAGATATTTTTAATATTCTCTCATCCTTTTTTGTCCATGTAGCCAAAACTTTCAACACATTAAAAAGCACAAAACTACATCGTAAAATAAAGTCTGAGTCGAGTGGTTTAATCCAAGTCTCCTGAAGACACACGATTGTTTATAGGATGAACAGATTTAATTTAGGCTTTTATTCTCATATAAAACTTATCAACACACACCATAGAGCATGCAAATATGGTGAATATCAAATATTCACAGAATCAAATATAACTGAGGTTAAACCTTTCTTGCTTGACGCATGAGAAACAACTTAATTGGTTCAAATCAAACAGGCACTTTGAGCTTCCGTTTACCATATTTGATGAAGGATGAAGCATTCAAGTTTTGGTTGCGTTGACATTCAATGGAGGGACAGAAATCTCTCAAGTTTCAATAAAAATATCTTCATTTATGTTGCAAAGAATGACATGAATAGATAATGACAATTTTCAATTTTAGGTGAACTTTCCCTACAAGTTTATTAAGCGCACAACATAGAATGGCACTCCTCTAAAAACTAAAGGAGTTTGAATGGTAAGTTTTCTCCTGCCTGAAGCCAAGTTGGTCCCTCAGCAAGATAAAACTCCCTGTAAAATAACCATTTTCCTCACCTTTGTCCCTGTGAAGCTCATCTTTACTGTCAGTATCGGCGCAGTTGTCAAAGTACCTCTGCAGAGTGTCCACCTGTCTGCAGAGAATGTCTCGGAAGGTCTCCATCTCTGCTAGCTTTTCCCGCAGACTGTATCCCTTCTGTTCAACAGTTTGCAAAAGAGCATTCAATTGCGATCAAAATGAAATGAAAAATGTTGCAATGATCTAACTGTGGAGGCAGAGGCTGATTCTCACCTTGAAGGAGGAAGCGGAGGTGGTGGAGAGGCCACTGGCGGCAGAGGTGAGGGACAGTAGGGAGCCATGCCGCCGTAGACTGCTCTCAGACCCGTAGCCTGACTCAGCCTGCACACAAAACACAATTAGGTAACTTCACACTTGTTTAAAAATAACACTGAATTGAACCATGGGGCAGTGAAGTGTCATGGTCGAAGCTGTGCAGTAAAAATTGACAGAACTGAGCATTTCTGAGACTTGCTATGAATAAAGCTGCTGGTAGGTTAAATGCTTAAAATTGCCAGTTATCAAATGGTGAATGATATCGATGAATGATAGTTCTGTGGCAGAAATAATGGCAGTGTTTTATTTTTAAAACAAAGTTGGATGAAAGCCACATCTGATATTTTATTTAATACTGAATTACAAGCTTGAAACTTAAATATTAATTAGTTACCCAGTAGCATCGACCTTATTATTATGGGTTTAGCTTTACCATAGTTAAAGTTGTATATTTACAATCAGTGGTGGACAGTAACGAAGTATTTTTAATTCGTTACTGTACTTAAGTACATTTTTCAAGTATCTGTACTTCATTCGAGTATTTTTATTTTGAGCCACTTTTACTTTACTACATTCCAAAGCATAAGATCGTACTTTTTACTCCACTACATTTCATAAAACATATCGTTACTCATTATTTTAAAATGAAGAAATAGTCACATGGTCAGAGACGCAAAAGAGGCGTCCGATTCGTGCATGAACTGATTCTTTTTCAATCATCCTGTTAAATCGGTTCACAAATCACATCAACAATTCATTCGCGAATCGTATTGATCGTATTGCAGCTGTTCTCGAGTCATCAACTCGCTGATTCAATGATCCGTTCAGAGCGGCTCTCCAGTGAATTAATTTACAAATCTGACTGAAAATTTGCCAAGAACTGGGGGATCCTCGAGTGCGCGCACGACTGATGGCGAAAAGTAAGCCAGCCTACTAATGTTGAATTTTAGGATGAATTATTGTAACTGAAAATCATATTTGTCACATGTTTTTGAACTAAATCTGCTGTAAAGGTCGATCTGTTTAAGTCCACTGAAATGCTTTAATGCGACACGTCCACATCAATGTGTCTACAGATCGCGATCTCGATTCAATCAGATCACATCACATTTTAAAACTAACTTGCCGCTTCAAATAACGGTTGTATCGATTACATCGTTGCGGCACTAGGAGGCGCCAAAGTGACGTAAAATGTATTTGACACTGAATGATTCATTCAGAAATTAGTTCAAAAACATTTATTCATCCAGTAATGAAACAAGTGAAGTAGTTATGAGTCATTAAATCATTCATTCAGACCCATTTTTAAAATAATTCAGTTGAATTAAATATTTTTAAATAGACTGCAGCAATTAATATTTAGTTCTCTAGTAAATAAATATAGGCTATGCTATTTTGTTTAGTTGTCTGTTCAGAAACATGGGAGAATCATGATTTCTATTTGAAAAATATCTTGATTCTCATTTTATCCAGAATCGTGCAACTCTAACACAAATTAAAATAACACATGCACATTAATCTTAACCGCTGCTGTAGCAATTTTTTTTAAATGTTATGTATTTAGCCCTATATATTTCGTTCTGTTGTCAACACACATTACATATTATGTATCTGCATCCACTAATCTTCCATCCATACTGACTAGCTATCTGACATATTTGACAATTATTTTGAGCAATAGGATTGTATAAAATACATTATAAAATTAAATGATATAAGTGGCCTAAATAAAATAAGTACATTAAAAATCTAGTACTTTTGTAAAATTGAAAAGGAGCTCTAAATACTTTCACTTAAGTAATATTTTATAATACGAATCTGTACTTTTACTCAAGTACTTGATTTGTGTACTTCGTCCACCACTGTTTACAATTAAGAAATTCATACAGGTTTGGAACAACTTGAGGGTGAGTAAATGATGACATTTTCATTTTTGGGTGAACTATAACTTTCTATTCATCAGAAAAAGATACTGTAAATGCAGTTCCCAGCAGAGCCTTGAAGGAATCCAGGTATATACTGAAAATGTACGTGACACATACAGTTGTGCATTGTTCTAAGAAAAGGAAAGTTATGATTTTCTGATAATGTACACTACCAGGGCTTGACATTCACACCTACCAACCTGCCAAATGCCAGTTGATTTCAGCAGTGGCATGTAATGCAGTCACTCCTACTAGCCACTTTGGCGGGTTGAATTTTATATATAATATCTACATTTTTTTAATTGTAGTCTTTTAAAAAGGCATCTGAAACTAAGTGCAATGTAGTGTTGTCAAAAATAGATTTTTCGATACATATCGATATTGAAATATCTGAAACGCTTCCAATAATCATTTTCCGTAGAATACTGTACACGATACCAGCTGCGCTTTCTCACTCTCTCATCTCTCCAACAGAGAGTTGACACACAAACCCGCCTCCTCTCACTCATTTAAATTGCCTCGGATGAATATTGTTAGCGTTACAGGGCTTGAATTTTGGCGTGGGATTGCACGTATTGTGCATAATTTTACTCATTCCCGCAGATTTTGTGCACACACCCAAAGTACTAAATTGAGTTGCTTTTTTGCGCTTAAACAGTTTTAAAAGATGTGGTGCAGTCATTAGTTTTATCACATCTTGAGTACCGCCCTATGATACGGTCAAGCACATCTGAGAAATAAAAAAATAAAAAATAAAAAAACTTTAAATGGTTCAGAGCAGAGCAGCCAGGTTAGTACTTCATTATCCATTTCAGGCCAGTGTTATTGATATGCATAGAAAATTATCATGGCTGTTAGTGAAGGATAAATTACATTACGACTGCTGGTATATTTTTTATATATATTTTTTAAGGTAATTAAGTATACACCATGTTTTTTCTTTGAAAAGCTTGTATAAGTGGGTTTTAGGCATGATTATAAAACACATCAAGTGAGTAGGGCTCAACTCTTTTTACCATGTCCGCAAAAAACAAATTTGATGAAAAAGACTATTTTATTGTGGCTCTGTTGCTTGGAATATGGTTCCCATAAATATATGAAAGAGTAAATGCACATATGTGTTTAGAAGAAAATGTGAAGATATGCTACATACAAAATATGTAGATGTATGTTTTATGTGCTGCTACTGCTAAGATGTATAGGTATAGTTTTGTGATGTGATTAGTGTAATTGCATTTTTGTTCTTATTTTATTTATTTGTATAATTTTTCTGTTTTGTACAGATTTGTGGACCCCAGGAAGATTAGCAACCACTTTGTGGGAGCTAATGGGGATCCAAATAAACAATAAACAGTCAAATACACACAAAATAATGTCAAAATGCCGGTTTTGGTGAATATTCACGTAAACACAGTCAGTTATGTTTTAAGTGAAAGTAAACAGTTGAAAAAGAAAATGCATGTGTAACAGTATAATACATCTGTGCGTCAGGTCTTAAAGTGACAGCGGCCTAATATACCTGCTGCCAAATTATGAGATAATATTAAAAATATCTATATGGCAGTTCTTCCCCATGGTATTGATGTCATAATTGTGGCCAGTGAAAATGCTGAGTGGCTAGTAGCTTTGGAAAACCAATAGCCACAGTGGCTGGTGAACAAAAAAGTTAATGTCAAGCCTTGTACACTACCATTCAAAAGTTTGGGTTTAGTAAGATTTTTTAATATTTATATTTTTTAAATGAATAAATACTTCTATTAAGCAAGGAGGTGACAGTAAATACATTTATAATGTTATAAAAATATTCTATTTCAAATAAATGTTATTTTTATTTTTCTATTCAAAGAATTCTGGAAAGAAAAAGAAAAAAAGGTTAAAATATTAAACAGCATAACTGTTTTCAACTGAAAATTCAGCTTTGCCATCACAGGGATAAATTACACTTTAAAATATATTAAAACAGAAAATAGCTATTGTACATTGTAATAATATGTCAAATAAATGTAGCATAACAGACCTCATTTCAAAAACTGACCCCAATGATAGTGATGATGGTGTAAAAAGTTATGTTAAGTGCAATCAGTACTCACATGCAACTCCTTTATTTGGTCAGAAGACACTGTACCTGACTGTAAAAGCCTTTGTTTCAGTCCTTCCATGAGTGCACTGTAAAACTGCTAACACTTGGCTTGTGGGAGATTTAATTTTATAAAGTGCTTTAACTAATAGCCAGTGACAGAGTGGCAGGTTGTTAAATGAAAATACTACTATATGGATCATCCTTAAAAAAAACTGAAACAAAAACATTTCAGAAAAACTGGAATAACCTGCTTCATCCCAATCAATAAATGATGGAAGTGATTACTGTAATTGGATTCCCCAGCAAAATCATGTCACTGGTCATGAAAACATGATGAACGATTGAGTACGAGTGCTGGATGGTGAAAAGTAAATGACATAAGTTAAAATGCTAATGTGCTAAAGCTCACCATTTGCCCATTCCAGCAGCCAAAGCAGGACAAGGCACTGCTGCAGTCCTGAGTACTTGGCTCCAGCATGACCACTACTCTTTCCAGAGGCTCCCAAAAGTGCTCCTTCTCGAGGCGGTCACAGAATTCCCAGTTCTTTCTCCAGACACTCCAAGAAATCAAAGTTCTCTATCTGGACACTCCAAGAATTCTCAGTTTTCTCTTTAAAACACCAAGAATTCCCTGTTCTCTTGCTGGACACTCCCAGAATTCCCAGTGCACTGACTGCAGACTATTCACCAGCACATGGTCAAGCAGAAACGAAGGAGGAGACAAGTGTCTAGTCTGTTTTCATCTTTAAAGCAGCAGTAATAATGCCATTAGCGTTCGCAATGATGTGAAGAAATTATGTGAGGTGGGTTTTTTGAGGCAGTATAAAAATCTGAGTGATTGTGGGTGGATCTGTAAAGCATGTGGAAGAGAGGGAGAGAGAGAGAGAGAGAGAGAGAGAGATGGCAAACCATACAAACACTGAAACTCCCAGAGCTGCCGCACATGCAACACTCACCTAACTGCAATAAAATCAACATAAATCATCCAGAATTCCCGCCGTCATTTTGGCCGCATCTAATTCAGTGAACGATGTAAGTGAATGCGTGAGCGTGCGTATTTAAGGAGACCTCAGATCCTGCTGGGTGTGTGCTCTCGTCTCTGTCTCTTGTGCTGTACTCCTCATCTCAGCGCTCATCTTAAAGTGGACCAATGCATTTAAGAACTGCACCAACACCTAAAACATCCAATCAAGCCCCTTTATTTTGGTTCAGAGGTCTTCTTGCTGTGGCTTTCATAGCAGCCTCCTCATGCGACTGAATATACTCATGAATTATACATGCAGCTGGACAATTGCGAGCGCAAAATGCCCATCCACCCCAGCCTGCATCACCCACGCACACATACACACAAGCTCACCTCGACGAACGGAGATTCACGATAAACAACGCTGACCTAAGTGCCAACAGCCTCTTTACTGCACTCTTAGGTTGGGGAATTGGTGATTCAAATAACATTTTTAGATTTGAAGCCACACGGAGCAGAAATAAGAGGCAGGTTGAAACAACAGACTCATCAGGTCAGTCTTTAGATAAGAGATTTTGGGGAGATAGATAGACATGAGTAAAGCTTTAAATATTGTATTTTATGTGGTACCAACTATAAACATACCACATATACAATTATGGGACTGCATAACAATCATGCAGCAACATAGAACTGAAACCTTTGCACTGCACTGACAAAACCTTTAACACTAATTTGCTGTAGTAAATCAATTGAAGAACTCTTATTAATCAATGGCATAGCGGACAGGCACATAGGGCACACACTCCAGGGGTGCCCCACAAAGCACCCTCAGTTGATAATGTAATATAATTTTGGCAAAACAGATTTGGCAAATGCTCAGAGCAAGCTAAGTATTCTGGAGAACTTCAAATGTTTCCATTTACAACGTGTTTTTGCAGCAGTGAGCAATGTAGCCAATTACAGACATATCTGTTGATCTCTTGAACGTAATGGCCAATCAGAGGTATTCAAGTTAGAATCCACTCACCACTCAAAACGCAGGAGTTTTTGTTCAGTGCCGAGTTCTGGACGCTCACCAATCATTAACAAACAAAGTATGTGGTCCATATAAGTCATCCGACATATCCGATATATTCTAAAGCCCTATTCGGATGATAATTGTTTCTCATGTGGACGTCTGTAAAAATAAATCTGCATGACACCTCAGTGGTAAAACTCATGCATTCGGCTGGCGTTTTATTTACAGTGGAGGAGTGTGTTCTGTTATCCTACGAACCTGGAAACGCGCTGCTCACATGGTCAGTCTGATAGTTGTCAGCTGTAAATAAAATGTCATATGCTTGGAATACGAATAAATTAATATTTAATAATAGGAAAATAATATCCCAGTTATTTGATTATTTAAATCTCCCATTTAAAAATAGGAAAATAGACATGCTATAGTTGAAATGGTTTTCTGTCTTATATTTTTAATGTATATAATTGTTCATAAGACATATTTTTGTTTTGCATACCTGTTCCTGATATAATAATGACCCATTTCGTATGTTTGTGTGCTTTACTCCTCTTTCTTCTTTTTGTTCTTAACAGCTCCCATAGCTATTGAAAATTTTCCATGGCACAATGTGTCCAAGTCTGAAAGTGTGCAATGTGCATGAGATTTACTCAAGCAAATAATAACAAAATTTGGTTTGGTCCTTCATAGACTTGTATTATAGTGCACAATTCAAATGGACCACTTTTATAGTTTTATGGTGCTTTTTATGACATTTTTGGAACTTGCCCCATCTTTTATTTTATGGAAAAGAACAGCAAGGACATTGTGCCAATCATATCCAATTGTGTGCAACCAAAGTAAGAAAAACATAAGTTTGGGAAAAGAGTTTGAATAAATGATGACTCCTTTCATTTTCATTTTTGAGTGAATGATCTTTCAAGAGAACAGAAAGACTCCTGTCTGGAGTTGTAAAACAGATTTTTAGTCACATGACAAAACTGCTATAGCACTCTTCACCAGCAGATGGCAGAAGTGTCTGTGAGTGTAAAACTGCCACAGAACATTTGTATTATTACAAAACAAATGCAGCAGAAATACTTAATATTACAATGTTCCCAAAAGGACTTAGTCATTTAACAACCAAACTCACTGTTGAGTTCTCATAACTCCACAAAGCTTCAGTTTATGCCTTTATGACCTTCAAAACAAGCAAAGAACTTAACATTGTTTCTCTCACAGACTCTTCTCAACACACAAAAGTCAAACATAAAACATCATGATACTTCAAGAAATGTATCTGCTAAATAGCTGCCTGAAAACACAACTGTACACACACACACCCTTTCCTGGATCCAAACACCAGCTGTGTAGAAACAGCTCCACTCCTTTTATTGAGTTCAGCTCTACTCGCACATGTGAGAGCCATTCAAATCAGCACATTCCTCAGGACCCTGCCTTTGTAAAACTCTCTCAAGACATGATACGTCACCACAAACCAATGCCAGACACAATAAATATTATGTTTCTCCTCATGCAAAAGAAGCCAACATGTCACTCAGATAGATGAGCTAAAGTTTTCCAAGACAATCCCATTCCCTGGCAAAAAGTATGTGTATAAAAAAAAGAAAAAAAAGAAAAGCAGTACAGTATGTCAAATTAGTCATGACACCGTAAGCAAACAATATGCACTAAGAAATTTTCAATGTTCAACAAGACAAGTAAATTATTTTCACAGTTGCTGTTAGTAATTGGTCAAAGGACAATGACAACATGGCAGGTGCAGTACGTACAGGGATGCATTATTACTACAGTCAAAGGCACATAAGAGTGTATGTGATAAAGAAGAGAAAATCTAGTTTAAATAAACACACTTAAATAGCCAAGTTCTTAGAAATGTATTCTTGTCGATTTCATTTGGTTTTGAAAAATAAATACATGAATAACTCTTAAAATTGTCACATGGAGTATTAGTTGATAAGAAATAATAAAATGGTTTTCTTTATATATTCAGTACATGAGTGCACACATTTTAATAATCATTTCCAAATACATATTTAAAAATGTATATTTATAAATAAACAACATAAAACTTGAGAAGTCACAACATCTTTTACAACTTGAACTAACCTTGCCTTTTCATAAACAGGTCAAATTATCTGATATTTTAAGACACTTACTGACCTTGACACACAGTCATGAGGTTCTGCAGGGTCCTCGTTATGATATAATTTCCTGTTTTATTTATCTCAGCATGTTTTTACAAATTGGAATGAAGCAGTTAAGAAAAAAAAATTTTCCCTCTAAGAAATAGTAATAAAGGATTATGATAAACTACTTTCTTTCTTATTTTCATTATTTTGAGGGTTTTTTTCCATTACAGTATCAGGACACTTGTAACACCCCTAACATTTTGGATGATATGACAAAAAATAAATAAATAAATAATAATAATAATAATATAATAATAAATAGCATTGCCTTCCTTGTGATCCTAACATTAAGAAAGCATGGGTGAACTTTATTTTTAACAAAGTTCCAGTCAGATCAAGTCAGTAAGACACTCTTCGTTTGTTCGCTTCATTTACTCCGGATTCGTTTTTAAAAAGACAATTTGATGCAGGCTTTTCAGAAAGACTGAAAATGAAAGATGATGCAGTGCCAACTGGATCTGACAGTATTGTCGCAACACACAAGTGTGAGTAACAGCATTTCTACCACGTGTCACTATTGCTGTGTCTGATACAGATCGCTTGGTATGTACAGAGAATTTATACTGCAGCGCCGCAATCAAACTGAATAGTTATGATAGTTGTGATTTGCTGTACTTTCCTTTTTTCTGCATTTATGAGGTTAATGTGTTGGATTATCATCAGAGAACGCTACTTTTGTTATTGTTTTGATCTTCTAAGCCATTCACTGTAATCCTGAATAAAAGTTTCAGTGAGCAACATCTGTTTTGTCATCAGTAAGACATTACAACACTTAATTTTATTTAAAACGTGACACTGCAAATGACAATATATACTTTTTCACTTTATCGAATAGAATGAATTATGAATTGCCTATAAGAACGACAGTGTGACAAACAATAGCACATTCATTCATAATTCTGTTTACACGAAACACCACTTTGTCAATTATAACTGTGGTAACTCCAAGTACTTAAAGGGTTAGTTCACCCAAAAATGAGATTTCTGTCATTAATTACTCATACTCCTGTTGTTTCAAACCCGTAAGACCTGCATTCATCTTCGAACACAAATTAAGATATTTTTGATGAAATCCGAGAGCTCCCTGAACCCCCCTTAGACAGCAATTTAATTACCACTTTCAAGGCCCAGAAAGGAAGTAAAGACACTGTTAAAATAGTCCACGTGACTACAGTGGGTGATTTTGTGGTGAACTAACCCTTTAAACTTTATTTGCCACAACTAAGACTTACAAAGCATATGTAATAGGCTATGCATGAAATTGTTGGCAAATGTTTCAACTACGTAATGAGAAATTTTTCAGCATCTGAAGTTTTCAAATTCCACATGTGTAATGGAGGGGACGTTGAAAATGATTTTAATATGCAAAACTGTTACACAATTATAGTAGTCGACATTTACTTCCACGTCTTAAATGTAGCACGCCTATCAAAACACCTATCGAGTGTTCGAAAGAGAAGATCAAAAACAGGATAGAAATAGCTTATTACTTTGAAATTAAGATGGTTTTGATGTAAAAATCTTGATAACATACAGTATCTCAGTACACCCCTCACATTTTTGTAAATATTTTATTATATCTTTTCATGTGACAACACTGAAGAAATTACACTTTGCTACAATGTAAAGTAGTGAGTGTACAGCTTGTATAACAGTGTAAATTTGCTGTCCCCTTAAAATAACTCAACACACAGCCATTAATGTCTAAACCGCTGGCCACAAAAGTGAGTACACCCCTAAGTGAAAATGTCCAAATTGGGCCCAATTTAGCCATTTTCTCTCCCCGGTGTCATGTGATTCGTTAGTGTTACAAGGTCTCAGGTGTGAATGGGGAGCAGGTGTGTCAAATTTGGTGTTATTGCTCTCACTCTCTCATACTGGTCACTGGAAGTTCAACATGGCACCTCATGGCAAATAACTCTCTGAGAATCTGAAAAAAAAGAATTGTTGCTCTACATAAAGATGGCGTAGGCTATAAGAAGATTGCCAAGACCCTGAAACTGAGCTGCAGCACGGTAGCCAAGACCATACAGCGGTTTAACAGGACAGGTTCCACTCAGAACAGGCCTCGCCATGGTCGACCAAAGAAGTTGAGTGCACATGCTCAGTGTTGTGAGGTTGTGTTTGGGAAATAGACGTATGAGTGCTACCAGCATTGCTGCAGAGGTTGAAGGGGTGGGGGGTCAGCCTGTCAGTGCTCAGACCATACGCCGCACACTGCATCAAATTGGTCTGCATGGCTGTCGTCCCAGAGGGAAGCCTCTTCTAAAGATGATGCACAGGAAAGCCTGCAAACAGTTTCAGATGGTGTCAAGCGTGTGTGGCGGCAACCAGGTGAGGAGTACAAAGACAAGTGTGTCTTGCCTACAGTCAAGCATGGTGGTAGGACTGTCATGGTCTGGGACTGCATAAGTGCTGCCGGCACTGGGGAGCTACAGTTCATTGAGGGAACCATGAATGCCAACATGTACTGTTGACATACTAAAGCAGAGCATGATCCCCTCCCTTCGGAGACTGGGTCGCAGGGCAGTATTCCAACATGATAACGACCCTAAACACACCCCAAGACAACCACTGCCTTGCTAAAGAAGCTGAGGGTACCTAAACCCTATAGAGCATCTGTGGGGCATCCTCAAACGGAAGGTGGAGGAGCGCAAGGTCTCTAACATCCACCAGCTCCGTGATGTCGTCATGGAGGAGTGGAAGAGGACTCCAGTGGTAACCTGTGAAGCTCTGGTGAACTCCATGCCCAAGAGGGTTAAGGCAGTGTTGGAAAATAATGGTGGCCACACAAAATATTGACACTTTGGGCCCAATTTGGACATTTTCACTTAGGGGTGTACTCACTTTTGTGGCCAGCGGTTTAGACACTACTTTACATTGTAGCAAAGTGTAATTTCTTCAGTGTTGTCACATGAAAAGATATAATAAAATATTTACAAAAATGTGAGGGGTGTACTCACTTCTGTGAGATACTGTAAGTGGACCTCATTATAAAACATTATAAAATTATAAGAACATTATAAAATTGAATAAAAAAATGCAGTTCATGACCCCTTTAATGTATTTTTAAATAAATTAATTAAAAAAATTGAATAAAAAATAAGTATCACGTAATTTATCTACTACACACCTGCATATCTAAAGAACTCAAAAAAGATAGAAGTCCTTAATACTAAACTATTAAAAATAATACAGGTTTTTCACGATTTACACAAACGAATCCCCTAGAAGTAACTCACTGTGTACTCAAATGACAGCACAAGGAAATGATAGCCAAAAAAGAAAGAAAAGCATGCAAGACACATTCCACTGCACCATGCCTCCAACACCCTCCTTTCCCCAACAAAGGAAATAAAACACCCATTCAGGTTCTGCAACACAAACATGATCACTCACTATAAGAAAGACATTTGAGCTGGACTAGTTTATCTTGCTGCTTCTGAGGGACTCACCTTGTGAAGTTCGATGGTATCGATCCACTGCTGCCGGAGTAAAGGATGTTCAGCCCTCAGGTACCAGATGCTGTCGTTCACACTGATGTCAAACCGGCATTCATCAAACTCATGAGGCTGAAAGAGAAAGCATCAAAAACAATAACAGATCATAACAATGAACGTGTTGGAAAGTTGATTAAACGCAGGTCATAAACTTTACATTCTCTCTGCCGTTATGTTTTTGGAACCTCTTTTCCTGCTCTTCCTGATAAACAACTCCCTGCCACCACATCATAGATTTGCATTTATTGAATGGGTCAGTAGACCACAAACATTTTCAGATGGCAGACCACTTTAACAGTAAAACAAAACCCGCAGACCCCCTAAATCTAGGGGAAACCACTAGCTAGCTTTAAGTAGTGCACAAATTGTCCATAAACTATAACTTGCATCTTTACCAATCCATACTTTTGCCAGACTGTCATTTCTTTCTTACTTAGTTGCTTAATTTTTATCTAATGAACCTAAATGAGCAGACAATTCAAGGTTCAATTGCACTGAACACTTACAAACAATGACATTTGACTGTCAGTTTCATTATTGAAGACAACTGAAACACTTTATCACAAATTAATAACAATCAGTTGTTGATAAATCAACAGATTAATTAAATGCTGGTTTTGGTCAATTATTTTAAATTATAATTACTAAGGGTGCAATAGGTGATTTTATACAGAAAAATGTTTGTTATGCTAGTTGAAAGTCTCCTCATATCCCAATAGTAATCACTATGTTAAGCGGGCTAAATGTATTTTTATAAATATATATCGTCTGTGGAAGGCGTAGGACTACGAATACTGTAGCTTATGTAGTTTGTGTACATTTACGAATTAGTTCAACGACAGCAGCACCCAGCATCTAATTGGGAACTATTTTTATGTATTTAAAGTTACTCACTGTACTGTAAAGTTTTCTCAACGATAAATGACACATGATTTAATCCAATGACGTTGTCTCTGGTCATCTCGCTTCTGGTCTGTGCGCGTTCATGTGTTTTGGAGGAGGTGTGGCTTTGGATGGCCATTTGCAGGGAGGGTGGGATCGTATGCTTTCAATGCTAGCAGGCTAAAGTTAACATTTCCCAGATCACCTACTGCACCTTTAAAGTAGTTGTTTTACTTTATGATTAGTTTAAACAATCTAAAAAAATAAATAAAAAAAAAGATAATTCTAAACCCCCCATTTCCGAGAGCATACTCTACTCTGATTGGTCGATGGCCCAGTCTGTTTGATTTGTGTACCGCTTATACAGAGTGTATTGGAAATGAAACGCCATTACTATATTTTCAGCTCTGGAGGCTTCCTTAGCACTTGTATACTCAGTTATACAAACAGTAATGTTGGCGGTTTTACAGAATCAATTCAAGTCCGAGTCCTCATCCTTTGGAAGTGCATGCAAAGTGGATTTGCTTTTGCAGCACAGGAAACAGCGTCTTCTCAACAACACAAAAGGCGCCAGTTCCGCTTTTTCCGTAATTAGAATTCCGTAATTAGGGAAGGTGTAGGACATACAGCGTACGCTTTTTGAAGAATAAGGAAGGCGGTCTGGCGGAAGCACTTGATCATTTGTGTTTATAAAGCGTATACATTTTTATTTATTTTTTTATAAAATGACCGATCGTTTTGCTAGATAAGACCCTTATTCCTCGTCTGGTATCATTTAAAGCCCTTTGAAGCTGCACTGAAACTGTAATTTTGACCTTTGGGGCCAATTGAAGTCCACTATAAGAAGAATAATCCTGGAAAGTTTTCATCAAAAACCTTAATTTCTTTTCGACTGAAGAAAAAAGGACATTGACATCTTGGATGACATGGGGGTGAGTAAATTATCAGGAAATTTTTTTTTGAAAGTGAACTAATCCTTTAAAAGGTATTATCCAAAAAAAATGAAAAGCATAATAAGGGATAAAACTATAATTTCATGCATTTTACATATTACTTTGTAGTAAGCGTTTTCTGCAGGGGTAGTGGGCATGTAGTCTTTGAGACACACACAGATTTTGTAGAACAGCTCTTATCAGAGACAGAGCAGATCCAGCCCAGAGCAGGGCTGCTGAATCCAATCAGTGTTTGAGTAACATCTGTAATCATCAGATCATCTGTTTTCTCCTCCTACAAAACACAGTGAAATCAACCTGAACACAGACATTCCAGAGGGGACTCTGGGACCAGACCGGCTTCAAAGCGGATCTTCAAACCGGATTCATGCAGCCAGAACATCAAAACTGGAATCTACAACAATCTTTTTACATCTTGATCTACATCCAAACAACCCGTGACCTTTAACGGTGGGCCTTTAGACAAGTTCACTTTTTCAGACCAAAGAACACCATAAAGCCATCTGGTCCATGAGCATTTTTTTTTTATACACATGCCCATTTTTATTGGAACAGTCAAAGCGAGAACTGCTCCCAGATCACCCTTTTCACAATGAGATATGTGATATGCACCGTCCGTCACAGGACGTTCCTGTGGTTATGCTCACTCTGTTCTAATCCTCAAGACTACTTCAATTCACTCAATTCCAGAACAATGTAGCAATAGTGCGTCAACCTAAAGACATACAATGCAGCTTTGTTGGACATTTCCTTGTAGTCTTACTGCCAAGACTTCTGCCCTTGAACCACCTCCACAACATGCAGCGGTCTAGCTCAGACATACAGTGCAGAAATATAAATTAAAATTACTATTCTTTTTTTAATGTAAACAAGATTGGGATGATGGCTAGTTAATTTTGACTCCAAGTTTACTTAAATTTTGTGGGAATACATTAAATAAATAGCTTTGAGCAGAAAACATGATCTTTCTGACAACAAACAACTGAAATTCTTTGCACAGAAAATAACCTCTGATAAGTAAAATCACATATCCAAAACAGGAAAATAAGTGTTAATATTACAAAGTTCATCAATTATGAAAAGACTTCAATGTCAGCCATTAAGCAGCTCTACAGAATACAAAATAGTGTCATTATTCAGCCCAAATGAGTTCAGTGTTGATTCAATTTAGTTCAATAACAGTGTCAATGTTGAAAAGTTATTCAATTATGAAACAACTTCAAAAGCAGTTAAATTGTGCAGTTTAAATTTCAATCACATTTTGCCAAAGAATATAAAAAACACTGCTGTAAAATAGGTTTATGGGTTTAATCAGACTGCATTTATTATATTATATTAATTTTCACAGCATTAAAGTAAATCATATGGGCCTATTTTATTATAATTTTTATTATTATATTATATATATGATTTTAAGTAAAAAAAACAAAAACAAAAACATTAGGCTTACACCAGAACTATAAGTGACATTCATCGAATTAAATCGTTAATCGCAATTAACTGTATGACAATTAATCTTCAGCACAAAATTCATGATTGTGACAGGCCTCATCAACAGATCAATATATATTTTTAATATTAATTATCTTCTAAGGCCCATTATAATGATAATTCCATAAAGTAGTTGGGTGTAGTCTTGCAGGATGTTTAGTATGGATCACACTAGGATGTGTTTGTTCAAAGTAAGCAGAGAAGTACCCTTGTACTTTCTACTCAACCTCATGTTCTGCTTTATACACCTGAAACAATCAGGCTGTTCAAGAGAAACCCCCAAAACAAGTACGACTGCTTCCCATAGCAATAGCGGATGGATTAACACTGCATGACATACAGGAAGCATTAATGCTCAAACATTTTCACACTGTAGTATATATCAGCACTTTGCAATTCATATCACTGTGAAGTCAAGATAAGCCTTTGATAATCATAACAGATCAGCCTCACCGTGATGACAGCCTTGCTGAGACAGATGGACCCTCTACAGCCATACTCCTTCTCATCTGCTGACCTGTAGTAACTGAGAATATTGCCCTTCAGCGCAATCCAGCGGTCCTGCCATCCATGAATGTAGTTAGTCCACTAGAGACAAACAAAAAGTTTATCATACTTGATATCACATGGCTTATTGTTATCACTGCATGACTCCACATACTTGCAACATAAAGATTAAACCTCCCTGAAGGTTCAAGGCTTCAAAGTTCAGCAACAGACTTTCAGTGTTGGGGAAAATGACTTTTAAACATAATGCATTACAATATTGCCTTACTCCCTAAGAAAAGTAACGAATTGTGTTAGTTACTTTTTATGGAAAGTAATCCATTACATTACTTTTGTGTTACATTTTCTCACCTTGGTCGGGCTTGCTTGTTTGTTTTTTAATAACAACAACAACGACAAAAAAATTATAATTTTGGCAAATGTAAAGTCCCTTTCACACCAAAAGTGAAATAAATAAGCCTCAGGCTTAAGTAAATGCAAATTCACGCCTGTACAGTAGAGAGCAGCTCAAACAAACCTTTCAAACAAACAAACTAACCAACCAACCAACCATTCCTGTATCAGAAGAATCAGACACAGGGGAGGAAAGTTCACCACTCTTACTTCAGCAATAATAAAAACAAACCATAAACAGATGTGTTTATCTAAAGTAATGTTTGCTTATTAGTATGGTTGAATTGGATCACTGAAGGTCAGCAGCAGCATTGCTTAATAAAGTGAGATTAATACAAAGTTTATTTGTGTCATTTACAGTAACATTTAATTATTGCAGGTTTGTGTAATATTCAAAGTTTGCATTTGAAAGTTTTTATTCATTTTGAGGAATAATAAATCTGTTTTTGTGCAAGTGAGATGAATAAATGCACGCTCACATTTAATCTAGAACTACAACATTGATCATGTTTACACAGAGTACAAACGGCTCTGCACCCGATTTCTCTCAACATGGGGACAAAAGAGCTGTCAGTCAATAAATGGAAGAACAAAGTACTTGCGTTACTTATTTGAAAAAGTACCTCGGATACTTTGTTGTAAATTTAAAGTCCCTGTGAACCAGAAGTTGCAACCAACTTTACTTCAGTGTTGTGACATATTTCCAAGTGAAACAAAATATTGAATATAGGGTTGTAATGTGTTACTTTACTAGTTACTTGAAAAATCTGATTATGTAACTCACGTTACTTGTAATGTAACGTAAGTACCCCAACACTGGTGACTTGCATACATTATTCAAACTACAATAATTGTTGCCATGATGCCAAGTCTCTTTGCTAATGACTGCTATTTTGTTGACACAAACTCAAATATAAAAGAAATCTAAATATAGTTGGAAGTTGGATCCTCAGAATGGAAAGTAATTCATGTTTGCTAATCAGAGAAAAAAAGATTCAGTGAATAATTTATTGCATGCTCTAAAACATTCCATGATTCACCTCATAAAACATTTACAAAAGACATTTAGAATCTAAATATAAATTGCACTTACAATAAAAGCTCCTAAATTGAATAAATATTAATTATATTTGTTTCATAAAGTCATTTATTCATTTATTTTTAATTACATTTAATATATCTTCCGATTTATTATTATTATTTTTTAATCTCTGCAGGTCTGGTCCTCCATACACTGCTAGTTGGACATGTCTGAAAGCAATGATTCTCCTATACGAGTTATTGACCGCCCGAACCGATTCGGTCCAATTCGTTTTGATCAATTGTCACAAAACCGGTTCACTTGGTTCATTATAAAGATTCTTTAGCAATTGGACATAGCTCATGTTACTGATAGTATTGGTAGGGTATAACATGCACAATCTCAAAAAAAAAAACTATCAAAAAGCGGCGTTTTAGCGATATTGAAGCAAACGAAAGTAACTCACTAACCTTAATGTCAACAACACCAACTAAAATTACTGTTGAACACTAATAAAAGTTGGAAAAACTGTAGGGTTTAACAGTTCTGTTACCTTGCTGAGCTTGCCACCGAGCTCGTCCAGCAGCTCTGACTCCGGGTCCAAATCCTCATCTGAACCCGATGAGCTGCAGTCCGACATCAGGAAAGATTATGAAAAAATTCCGCGACCGTCCTGTTTTTAATTTGAACTAGATTGTGATATAAATTAAACAGACATAACACCAATACTAGCTTTTAAATCGCTTAAGGTCTGAGGTAAAAAGTGCCAGGTGTAAAAGCCCATCCTACTCCAGTATCAAACCTCTGATCAAACTAATGACGACATGCAGCGACGAGTTCAATATATCGATAGAGTTTGTGTCTTCAGGGTCACGCACTTGATCCTTACTCCAAAGATTCACGTGACTAGTGTTGCAATAGAAGTAAAACATCAATACTGCACGTCTACAACAAACCGTGGGTCTGACACTCACTGTCTGCTGTCGCCTGTACACACACGTTTCACGTTTATCTTCTATGTTTTAAAGTTTTGGCTTTTTAACATCACCCCCTTTCGGTAGTACGAAGTATTACAGAAACAATGTTTCATCTCGTCCACTTGTTTACTCCAGGATTCTGTCAAAAAAAAATCACGTTCAAAAACAAAAAGAGTACACAATTATTATGTTTTTGGACATGGTACCATAATAATATCATGGCATACTAAGTAAGAGCCATGTAAATACGATGGTATATGGATAATATTATTATTTAATACCATGGTATAAATATCATCTGTGGAAAACCAGTAAGATCTAACAAAAACAGAGCAGACTGAAACAAATAAAGGACATAATTCATCTCAAGACTATATTTTTGCATAAAGAAAAGCAAGCATATTGTATGCATTATATTATTAAAATTATTTCTTATTTTATTTTTATTTTTGTTCAAATATTGTATTTATTTTTATGAATTGTGCAGCACTTTGTGTCAACTTCGGTTGCTTTTAAGTAATTGGATTTGACTTGGTCTTTAAAGCTGGCATGAAACGGTTGCAATAGTCTTTTCTTTCCTGTTGTGAGAGTGAAACAGCTTCTTGGACAAGAAAAAAAAATGTGTAGGGCGGGACTAAATTTTGTCCATCAGGAACTGATTGGTTTGTTGTGGACTGCTATTACTGTGATGTCATGTGAGTGACAGGTTGTCCTGCCCTCATCATCAGAGAAGAGAAGAGATGTCGCTGCAAGAGGGAGGGTAAGTTATTTTGAATAAAGATTACACATAAATTAAAGATTAAATAAATAATGATGTGCACAGATAAAACATTTATAATAAATACTTCAAAATTTGTCTATTTTGATTTTCATGGTGACTTATATAGATATATTTTTAAAAATCCTATCACTGTACCACCATAATACTTTTAGGGTAGTGCCTTTATTTAAATAATTACATCCATATTTTTAAAAACATTAAAAATGATAAAATCAGATCTTTAAAAGGTTATTTACAAGAAAAATAGAGTGATGCAAACTGTTTCAAGTACAATATCTGAGTAGCCTTGACTAAGGGGGCGTTTACACGACACAATTGTCAACTAAAAATGGGGGCCTGAAAATGCAAACATTTGAAAACGGGTTTCAAAGTGCAAGTTGAAAACTATTCTGTTAACATGTCCATGTAAATTACATAAACGCAAATTTGTAAAAACTGTGATGTCATGCGCAATTTGTGTTCAGTCTATAGTCATGTGGTATTTCTTTACAACTACTGGCCTGGCATGAATAATACAGAATTTTTAGTCATCTTCGCAGACGTTGTTTTGACAACGTTGTCGTCTGTGCACAACAAACGCAAAGGAAAAACGTTTCCATTTTTAGTACATTGTTGTCGTGTGAACGTACCCTTATGCAGACCACATTGTTCTTTTGTTCAGAATAGAAACATGAATCGTCTGCGCTGATCATGGACAGTTCTAAACCGAATGGTCAATCCAACCCTAATAGCCATTCCTCAATGTCTCTCTCATAGGACTTGGTATCTTTTTGCCAGTCAATATGCCATCGCAGGTTGGCTATGACCTGAGTGTAACTGTCCCCTAGACTATTCTTCCATTCCAGAAACTGTTGCTTATTGTAGTGGCGAACACTTTGGGAGACACTGGGGTAGTCCAAAATTCTGCGTAACTGCTTGTCCAAGTCCTGACATACATGAGGAAAATGTGATGCAACATTTCTCAATTCTAATTCATCTTTGGACAAGTCTGTGGAAAGAACATGGAAATCATTAACTTAGGACAGCTGTGATATGTAAAACATCATAACAGGAACATCACATCCTTGATGTGCAGAATACTATGGCAAAAGAACATATGTTTGATTTGATATCTTCAGCATAACTATCATGAGAAAAAACTCACTAAAAAGCTGTGGAGGAACAGTCAAGCCATCTGCATATGTGATGTACTTCCACTCGGCAATCCTCAGCATATATGTAGAGGCGTTGGCATTGCAGCCATGATATTCACTGAGCACCCAGCCAGGATGAGGCTCAGCTGAATGAACACTGACCTCAGAAACCAGAGGGATCAGCGAGTGACCACTGAGACCCCCTGGCTGTGGAACACCAGCAAGATCTAACAAAAACACATAGAGAGCAGATAGAAACAGATGAAAACAATTCCAGGGTATAATTCATCACATATTCAAAAATTCTGAAATTACAGAAAATGAATCTTTTTTTTTGCATTTGTTATATGTGTTGTTATTAAGATTATATATTTTTATTTCCATTTTTTTCTTATTCATGTTTTTGACAGAATCCTCTTATTCTCACAAGGCTACATTTATTTGATCAAAAAGACAGTAAAAACCTTGGCCTATAACAAAACAAAATATTATATTAATACTATTTCCCAGCCTTACCAAGCACAGAGGGATAAATGTCCACTAGTGATACAGGCAGACTGATTTCAAAGCCAGACTTCACTCCTGGGCCCATTATAAGCAGAGGGACATGAGAGCTGCCCTCAAACATGGACATCTTATAGAACTGCCTGTGTTCCATGGCCAGATCCCCATGATCCGAAGTGAAGAGTACGACTGTCCTGTTCAGTAAGCCAGTGTCTCTGAGGACAGCTATCACCTCACCTTACAAACACAGAATGACAGTATGTCATTACATCAAATCCAGTGACAAAACAGCACTTATAAATGCATCTGGCTGCTCACCCAACATGCCGTCTGTTTCAGCACACATAGCATAGTAAAAGGCTCTTATGTTTTTGATCTCTTTTTCCGTGAAATGGCCACTGCAATTTTTGGTGAAGGTGGAATACAAATCCACAGGGTGCATATCTTCAAACCGCAACCACTTCGGAATAGACACTTGATCGTAAGAAACCTTCGAGAGAAAACACGATTAGTGTCACAGTAGCTCAGATTAACTTCCTGTGGGACTGACACTGTTATTAGTGTACCATGCTGTGGACAAAATGACAATTATAATAAACCAAAATATACAAACATAATATTGTGTATTTGTAATGGTGTTATTTTTAATATTATTTATATACTATTATAGTGTTAGTTAATATTTTGAATGAGCCAATTGTCATTTTTATTACTTCAAAAAAAAAAAATTTCTTTAGACTTTAGATTTATTTTTATTTATTTTTCAGTTTCAGTAATTTTAGTTCTACAACTTATATATTTCAGTTAGTTGCCAAAGCAACATTTCTATTTTTTTTTTTTTTTACTTTGAGTTTAGGTTTTCACCTGTTTTCTTAAAAATGTTGAGATGTACACAAATGTTTTACAAGTATAAAAAGTGTCACTCTTGGGATTTTACACTTGAAATTGTTAAACCAGGGTCATTTTTAACTGTGGGTAAACACTGTACGTTGTACGTTGAATTCATGTCGCATTTTTATTGGCTGGTCAGTAGTCGTAGGTTGTAGCAGCAAACACACTGTGCGACGATCATGCTGAATTTCTGACACGGTCTAAGCTATCTTTGGTCGCAAGACCAGGAAAACAGCCGTCTTTGAATCTCTCTCACTGTCTGACATAGGACCACCGATTAAGAGCCACAATCACAGAAATCGCCACGATTGTTTCACAATGGCAATCTTTCATCTGGGACAGCCAAAAATCGTGCAGTGTATCCCGGGCTTAAGACAGTAATTAATCTTGGGTTGACAGACATGTTTTAGGATTTCACACTCTACATTTATAAGCCCTGGGTTGACATCTTATTGCCTATATTAACACATTTACGTTTATGTTTTAATACCTGCTTGTCCATTTGTGGAAACGTTACAGCATTAAAGGGATAGTTCATGAAAAAATAATTTTCATTAGTTCATCATTTTCTCACCCTCCTGTATGAGTTTCTTTCTTCTGTTGAATGCAAAAGAGGATATTCTGAAAAATGTTTTAATTCTTAAAATTTTAATTTTTGGGTGAACTATCCCTTTAAGTCTTCAGAAACTAATTCAAAAGACGACGGCAATTTTTACCAAGTGTAAAGAATTCCATTTTACTTTTGATTTTACTTTTTCCATGTTACTTTTGTCTGTCACTATTTAATTGTTTTCCTATGAAACTGAATCTAAACACACTGCATAAAAAGGTTTCTGCGATTGTAAAAAGTGCATGAATATTCTGAGACAAGCCTTGTTCACTTTCTGATTCTCTGGATTCAAATCCCATGATTAAGAGCAGCCTAAATGTTTTAATCATCCAATTTGAATGAGATTCATTTACAGATTTGGTGAGAACATGCAATATAAAATTTTTCTATTTATGAAGCTGTGGCATGCCAACTTGTGTTTGAGCACACTCATTGAGCTTTTGTCTAATTATTGCTGAACATTTACACATTATCCAAAGCAAGTCAAGCATCTTACCTTGTTTAGCCAATACGGGGAGGTGCGATAGGTGGAACCCCCGGCTGTGGGT
This sequence comes from Elopichthys bambusa, assembly GCA_037101425.1. Lineage (NCBI taxonomy): Eukaryota > Metazoa > Chordata > Actinopteri > Cypriniformes > Xenocyprididae > Elopichthys > Elopichthys bambusa. The sequence goes on from CM074434.1 coordinate 14,315,060, forward strand.
CCCAGGGAGTCTGTGCGGTACGGGTGGGGAAGATTCAGCCCCAGGTACAGTGCAAATGGCTGGGCGAGAGATACAGCAGTGTGCCGGATCCACTGGACCGCAGCGTCAGTGATGTTCCAGTCTTTAGTCATTACCCTCTTTGTGAAGATATCACCCACCAGTTCTGTGACCGGACGGCCCTCTTGTCTCAGCAGGAATGGAACATCTCTGGTCCACGCCTCCACACGATTACTAAACGACAGGTGTTTATAGAGATCCTGAGTAACCACAAGTGTACTAGAAAGTGTTCAAATACATTTTGCCTTCATATGTATTGTTTTATCATTTTATAAAACGTGTCCAAATACATTTTTGGGGATACACAAGTGTCACCTGACAGAGTGATCTCCTGACGTGTAGTCTAGTTTCCCCATGCTACGAGTGTGGTATCCATTCTTTCTTAAGACGTCCATCCATGTAGTGGCATTGGGATCAAGACATTTATAGTTATTCCAGGCCTGAGTCAAATGAACAAACTGTCCACTCCACATAGCTGCCAACACAAACGTACACTTAGGGACATCAATATGTTTATCACCATGTTTCTGTAATGTAGGTGCACAATAAATATCAATATACAGAGGCTGACTAATACCCTACCTGACCTTGAAGGACAGCAGATGGGTGAATTAGTATATGAGTTGAGAAAAACAGCACCCATTTCCCTCATGTAGTTGATGTAAGGCAGCTGTACAACTTTATTTCCTGGATGAAAAGTTAACCTGCCATCCTTCAGAAATAAGAAAACAAAAGTCATACAACACAGATTCTGTCTTAAAACCTAGTGAATTGCCTACATAAGCGTTTACTTTCTAGTTAGCCAGCTTTCTAGGTTTTGAAACATAGCCAGTATTCCTGCAAAGTTAAAACGACTGCAAAGTTAGTTAATGGGTACAGTTGACACGTGATTTAAAGTATTATAGTGCATATAGTGTATTATAGTAACTTACGAAGGCATCAGACATGAACATGACTATGTTTGGTCTGTCATGTGATGTCCAGTTCGGAAACATGCAGTGAGCGTTCGTATGAAAAATCAACACTAATAACACACGGAACACGAGCATGTTTCTACATCCAGATGCCAGCAGAGTCTTAAAAACGACTTTTAAAGACGACGAAGGTTTGAAAATGATACTTCTTTGTGTCTTCTCTCCTTAAGCGATGACCGCTCTGCATATCCAATGAAATCGCACTATCACTGACGTGTCCATTTACACACAACATTAGAAGGCCGTATTATGTCGGTTTAGTTTAGTTACTATTTTCCCCAAGTAATCTGTAATACGCAAGTTCATTTTTAAAGATATCCTTTCATCTTTTCCTTTTCCGTAAACAATCAGGTACAAATCGCCACCTACTGGACAAAATTCATGAGTGATCCTATGAAGGAAATGTATTGAATAATATATAATTCAAATTATTTTGAATTTGATGTGAGTAGATTAAAACAATGGTCACTAACATGCAAACTGTATGCCTATCGGAGTGTGGTATACCCATACTTATTAGCAAATAATCAGAGTAATTAAAACGGAAAAATTAAAATGGAAACATTTTTATATTGTATATCATAATTTCGCGGTTTTACATTTTTGTAAGAAAAATGCAGCCTTTGTGAGCAGAGACTTCTTTCAAAACAATCAAAAACTATTAAAGATAGAGAAAATATAGCAAAGAGAACAACACATACTACATGTTCTTTAATTTGCCACAGTGCAGCAATAAGAATATGGGAGGAAATGTTTAACAGCCATGATGTCACAGTGAAAATAATTATGTTCCTAAATTATGAAGAATTACTGTCCTTATGATCCTAAATGATTATTTATATATATATATATTTATATTTATTATTCTGGGTAAAATTAAATGTTTTGTTACATTCAGTTATGCATAATATGGTTGCCTCTTTCATTACATAGCCACATTCAGTCTTATATATAAAAATTTGTTCATTTAATATAATGAGTGTGACCCAATCATCTTGTTATTAAAATAATACAGAAGAACAATGCATTTAAAATGCAGATTCTGAGAATTTAATCAAAGCAATTCGAGCACATGAAATGTTACAAGTAAACACACAGAATATATCCAGATAAACAGTTATTTCCACAGAAACTACTGCCATATCCTAGACAGCCCATTTTTCTGTCCTTAGTTCCAATTTTTTGACGAGACCCTTCCCAATGATGCGGAAATCCTGCAGGATGGCCTCTATGTTTGGCACTGTGGTTGCCACATCTCCGTTCACCTCCACACGGCGGGCATTCATTAGAGATGTCTGAGAACAGAGAAAAATCACAAGTCTTAATCGCAAGTCAGTTGACTTAAATTCTGCCAACCCTAGTCAGGGTCATAGTAAATAAAAACTTTAAAAAAAACAAAAAAAAAACTGAGGAACCTTGAAGGGTTGTGGCTCAAAGGCAGATGGCTTCCACAGCACTGCGATCACGGTTCCACCAAATGGGTCATTGAAAAACAGAGCCAGATCTCCAAATGCATCCTAAAAATCACAAGAGAACTGGTATAAGATGTATCTGACCTACAAGGGTATTTAAATGTATCATAATGGTAAACAATTCAGTAAAAGTGAATTTAAAATGACACAAACCCTGAGTTCAGAGAGATACATTCGGACCGGATCATAGTCTATGACTGGCAGAGTTCCTCCTGAGGCGAGTGAGTCGCCACTATAGGTGCCTTGTTGGTAGGTGATGGCAGGAGGATCCACAGCTTTAGCTAACAGAGGAACCTGCTGTGGAACGAGGTGAATCAAAACGTCATAAGCCTCCAGAGGAGGTCGAAATACCACCTAAAAAAACAAATAGAGGAAACAGTGAGGTTAAAGACAAAAAGATGACAGTTGCATAAATTTGCAGAATACAGGCTAAATATAGAGGAACTGACCCGGGCGTCCTGCTTTTGACTGGAGTCAATAAGATGAGTCTCTAAAACACGCAAACTCTCTGCCGCCAGCATGACAGCACGCTGGAGCATCTGTGTGGAGGAGACCGCACCAGTTATGTTTATTTACTGTACATATAATAAATCTATAACATCATTTGTCAAATACGGTAATTTAGAACACTACTTTAACTACAAACCTGCACAGAAGGAGCCTTTTTAGTCCACACAGAGACTTTCTTGTCATTGGGAGTAGCAATGAACATGGTGGGAAGAGATTCTCTAGAGGCCACAAAGTCATTCTTTATATCTGTGTGGTCAGCAGCTGAAACAAAAATACTCATTTTAGTATCCACAAATGTTTTAGGGCACGCAGACAATTAGTCCTGCTATCAGTCATTGTGCTAGGACTGTGTCGACTAGTCATGGATCAAATGACTTCAGTTGTTCTACAGCAGGAGGAAAAATGGTCCAAGTGTAGCTGCGAGACATTATATTAAAGTGGTAAAAAAGTGAATGTTAAGCATTTTAGTTTAGTTTTTTTTGGAAGAAATAAATACTTTTATTCAGCAAGTGAAAGACATTATATTACAAAAGATTTCTGTGGAATAAATGCTGTTCTTTTGAACTTCCATTCAAAGCGTCCAGAGAAAATAAATAAATAAATGTATCATGGTTTCTACAAAAATATTAAGCAGCACAACAGTTTTCAACATTGATACTAATAAGACATTTTTCTTGAGAACCAAATCAGAAACTTTTGAACAATAGACTACATTAGAAAAAAAATGTTATAAGTGAGCCATGGCCATCTATGGCCGTTTTCAGACCTGTAGATCTTTTGCTTTGTTTCAGAACAGGTACTACATTTGTTACAATGTTGCATTTTCTTCCTGGTTCGGCTCGCTTTCACAATTCAACATTTCATAGTGTACCAAAATGTGTTTATGCAAGTTACATGTGACTAAAACTGTCCTCTTAATGGTCTGTGTAATTCATCAGGATTGACAAGTTTGCTCCACAAGCATATTGTGGCTTATGTGTAACTGTCCACACACACACACAAACGCTATACGAATGTAGCCCTCATTCCCACATTAATATACAGTATAGCCTATATAATGCAGTTAGAGCTGGAAGCAAGGTTTCATCAGGACTGCATTCTTGCAATGCACGGAAAAGAGCAATTACATAACATATTAAAAAGAAGCGCTCTTTGGTTTTCAACTTTTAACTAATGTGCTCACTCACAGAATCAGACATTGCTGCTTTTTATATAACATGTTTACTATTATGAATTATGATACCGTTTGGTTTGTTGAGTCAGACTGCTTTCTCACCTCAACTGAACCAATCCAGAGTTAGTTTGCAATCAGGCCAAGACCACCTCGTTCAGGCGATCTTAGAGCGATTGTTTTGGTGCAGATCTGAGTGTGATTGCTGTGTTCATATTTGCCTAAACGAACCAAACTAAGCGAGAAAACGCACCAGGATTCGAAACAAACGCTCCAAACGAGCCAGGTGTGAAAGCACCCTAAGATGGTCTGAGTTCATCAACCACCCTACAATGAATCAAGTGGCGCTCCGAACAATTCAAAACATGGATAAGTAGATGGACATTTGGAAATTGGACTCTTCTTTGTTCCTCTCCCATGCAGACTTGCCAGAAACAGTAAATAAAACAGAAACTGCATTCATATAAGGTAAGACCCTTTTCTGAACGATTTGTAAAAAATTTGTAGTCAAGCAAACCCTAAACAATTCAAAGGTGAAGCTTACCTGTGAGTTTCCCATTTAGGTTAACTATCAGGGGATTGTTTTTCCAGTCAAAAGTGGAAATCAAATGAAGGAAGCGAAGGAACCCCACCTGAGGAGAACTGGAATAGGCGTGGCATCACTGTACATGTATACAATACAACAATGAATAAATAAATGAACCAGAGAGCCATATTACCTTGGTGGAGTGAAGGGCGCAGGGTGTAGGAAAAGTGAAGCCACCAACAGGTCAGCTGCTTCCTCTCGGATATATTCCAAAAGGAACTGAGATGCCAGCCAACGCTTAGCCAGGCGGCACACGACACCAAAACACCCATGCTGCTGCTGGAGCCTAACATGTAACATGTCAAGTTCTATTCAAGGTCATCTATTCATCTAAACAAGCCACTTGCCAAAAATGAGGCCAAACCAAACGAGTGTATCGTGCATGTATATGTATGTGTGTTGTACCCATGCAAGGTGCTGTTTAGGAAAGGTTTGTGCTGAGTCTCCAGTTCCAGCGCCTGGGCCTCAGCGTTGTCCCTGTATATCAGCATTCCCTCAGGGGTCAGGCTTTCCCTCAGGATCTGCGGTTCTCTGTGATAGGCCACCTGGATTCGGAAGGCTAGCCCACCCTGAACGGACACATATATAAAGTATGATGAAATAATGTGCTCGTAACTGCATCGTGACAAAATATTATTACTATCATAAATGTGAAAAACAATAGCAACATGAATAAAAGTGCACACATTACCTTGCTCACATCCAGGTAGGCGGGTGTTGCATTACATTTGTATTGGTGGTGTTTGTAAAGCAATTCTCCCAAGCAGATGTGAAAGGCTGCTTTGATGTGGCGTATTGCCAGGTGCTCACTGGGCCATTTTCCACTTCCCTCCATATGAACAATGACTAGTAAAACAAATGACAAAAGGGGATGAAAGATAACAGCATATTCATGCCTAACTCATATCTGTGGAGCTGCACTCAAAACATGAACATCAAAACCCAAATAGAGTGCTTCAGGAATGAGTCCTAAATCCCAGAACATGACCCACTTGCAGTTTCATAGTATCAAAGTCAATGCATTTTTTTTTAATGGTTTACATGCTTGAAATATATGGTCTGTTGGTTAACACAAGCTCAAGATAGTTTCACATTTTAATCTACAACATGTTTTATTCTACATCAGTAATACCCCTTTTTTTTAAAGGGTTAGTTCACCCAAAAACTCGTACGCAGTTGACGCAGTAAATGCAGTTCAGCGCTTCCGTGTTTACGTCCAAACGCCAGCTCAGTATTGGCTGGCTCCTGCGTCAGCATCACTTGCATGCATCATGTTCACGTGAACAGGCATCGACCAATACTGAGTCGGCGTTCGACATAGAACCTGGAAGCGTAGGAGAATGACGGGAGAAAGTTTAAGTTTTGTTTTTGTGCACAAAAAGTTATTCTCATCGCTTTATAACATTAAGGTTAAACCACTGCAGTCACATTATTTAAACAATGTTTTTACTACTTTTCTGGATCTTGAATATGATAATTTCATTGCTTTCTATTGAGGATAAAAAAAAAACCCTTGGATTCCATCAAAAATATTTTAAAGGGTTAGTTCACCCAAACATTCTGTCATTAATTACTCGTTCCACACCCGTAAAACCTTTGTTCATCTTTGAACACAAATTAAGATATTTTTGATGAAATCTGACAGCAATATAATCAATACTGCAGTCACGTCAACGATTTTAACGATTTCTTTAGTACCTCTCTGGACCTTGAAAGTGTTCATTATATTGCTGTCTATGGATGAGTCAATCCCGCTGGGATTTCATCAAAAATATCTTTCTATGTTCCGAAGATGAACAAATGTCTTACGCCACGGGTGTGGAATGATATGAGGGTGAGTAATTGGGTGAACTAACCGTTTAAAGCTTTTAATGTCTTGAAAAAGGTAGTTGCTAATAACTGGCTAAATAGGACTTGAGAGGTTGCCAATATTAAATGTCATCATGCGAAACAGTAAAACGCATCTACTCACTAGTCCACTTTTACTGTTTCATTGTATTTATACTCCTGTTCTTGCAAACTACTCTAACTCAGACTTTCTAACTCTAACTTTGGCTTTTTACTTCTGTCAATTGCATTCAGGCTTCAAAATTCATGCAAGGTATGACAATCTGTGAAGATTATTTTCATGAACAAAATAAGAAACGCTAAGAAACTGTCTAAGAAACAAACTTTTGTTGGTACAGAGCTTATTTTCTGCAATAATTCTAAAAGTAAATTAAAAAAAAAAAAATCCTATTGGTTTTATACTGAACAAATATGTCATCCCTGAAGCAATCAATATGCAGTGAGCAGAAGCATTTTAAAGTGATAATTCATCCCAAAAAAGAAAGTTGTGTCAAATCTCATGTCATTCCAAACCTTTATGACATTCTTTCCTACATGGAATAAGAAAGTTGAACTTCTAAAGTATATCCTAGCCACTCTATTTCATATAATGACTGGTTTGGAACATGAGAATTATGAAAAACCCCTTTAAGACAAAACGAAAAAAAGTACCTTTAATAGGGGTGATGTAATAAGGGCAAGGTTTGTCCTCCTGTGGCACTAATCCGAGACGGTTCTTCTTTTTGTCAAAAAACAAATGGTTCAACTTCACAGGAACTGGTGGGAAAACCTGCAGAGGACAAATGAGAAAACAGAAAATTAAGTGATATACTTGAATATATCACACAACTGAATATATCTAGGAGGTGGTTGACCTGTGTGTATCTCAAGGCCTGGTGGGCACCCTGCACTGATGTAATAGACAGTGGCAGCCCCTCCAACTGCCAGAGCTTCCTGCTCAGATCATCATAAGCCTGAACCACCTTCAGACTCTCCTCCTCTCCTGTAGTGCAGATCTGGGTGACAAAAATATCAATGTGAGCTTGTGCAAATAAATCAACCCGTTTATAAATTTTCACACAAATTTAATGAGTAGCACATTCACTTTTATGAAGTACCTCTTTGTTAACTTTGATGACATCATCCAGTTGTCCACCAACAAATCTCACACATGATTCAGGGATATCGGCATGACTAAAATGAGAGAAAATAGCAAATAACATGATATTTATGCAAAAATGTGTCAGAGAAAAACTTTAGTATGCCAATAAAAAGAAGCTAAATGTTCCACAGTACCACCTTGACATAAATATTCAATTAGATTCTGATTTAGATCTCAATTTGATTTGACTTTAATTTCGGTATATTTCAGTAATAGTATCCATTTTCCATGTGTCATTTTATTTTAGTATTATTTATATAATATTATAGTATTATTCGTAGTAAATAGTTATTTATACATTTTTTAAATTGAGCTTTTATTTATTTATTTTTTAAGTTTTTATACTAAGTTTTAGCTATTTTGTCATGTGCTTTTGTCATTTGCATTACTTTAATATTTCCATAATAAATTCTATAATAATAATAATAATTTGATTCATTTTATTTCATTGCTTTATTTCAATTACCAATTTTTTTAATAGTTAATTTCAGTTAACAATAACAACACTGTTACATATTAAAAAATAACTTTGTACACAATCCAAACCAAGCAGTTCAATTGCTATTTAACATTTTATAAATCAATACAACCAAAAGACTAATCTGCAGACACACTAACTGAAATAAACTTTTATTTGACTTCAAAGGAACCGTCTAAATTGACTAAAGCTGCGATCACACTGCCAGAGACACGCAGAGCCGAGATCACATTCATTTAAATAGAGAGCTGCCGATTTCCAGCAATATAAGCGACGGTGACCACTGGCGACAGGATGTAGCTGCGTAGTTGAGATATGCAAATAAAGAGCGACAACCAATAGGAGTGAAGTCAGTGACCTGAATGGTTTCGTGAAACCAGATGGACCGGTGCTTGTGCTTTCGCTGCAGATAAATAATCACGATGGCAAAGAGCCATATCTTTAATATTATGCATTTATTTACAGATTCTGTTTATATTTAGGCTTTTCCTTCTAAAATGTTTGTTTGTAGAGGCAAGAATCAACATAGAGTAACATCCGTTAATGTCGTTCACAAAGGTTATCAGATAACCAGTAGTGGGAACGCCCACCAGCGACCAGACCACCAGCCACTGGTAGTGTGAATGCAGCTTAGCACTTTTATTGCACTTTTAGAGAATTTATTTAAGTTATGTAATATAATGACTAGAACAGAAGACGTACAGCTGTAGTAGGTGAGTGATGATCTCCAGTAGAACGAGTCTCCGCTGACAGGTGGAGTTCCCTGACCACATCACTGCCTCAGTGATGGCTCCATCCTGGAAGCGCCGCAACTCTGAGCGAGAGCCCCACATCTGCCTGAACTCAGCTGCCTTGAAACACCAACAACAGAGAGGGTGTTTGGACACTGCTTCAGAACTATAAGACACTTACACAAACATCTGTGCACATGTGGGCTAGTTTACCTTGGGGTTATCTGCTGGCGGTCCTCTCTCAAGAATAGAGAGAGCACGTTCAAGGTTCAGCATCAAACCAATGCTCAAAGGCGGCTGGTCCTTATGTTTAGGAGGTGCACTGTCCACCGGCCACTGCAAAAGTCATTTACATACATTAAAACAATGCATTCGGACTGTTTAGGAATGCTTTGATTGGTAAAATAGCCAATCTGATCATTAAAAGAGGCATGTAGTGGCAATTTAATAAATGTACCTCAGGGTCCTGAGGGAGTGAGTGGGCCAGAAGGTAGATCCTTTCTCCAAGTCCTCGCTGCAAGAGGGACAAAATGAAGGGAAGCGCACTGAGGACGTAGTTTCCGCTGTGGTCCATGAGCTCATTCAGGAGTGAAAGCTTTTTACAAGAGGCCTGCAAATTCACCAGCTCACTCAGTCTGAGAATGAGAGAGGGGAAAGAGTGTTCGGAAAAACATGAATACAACAACACATGAATAGCAGGTTTGTGTTAAAGTACACTTACTGAAAGACATTGTCATATGTTCTGATCATGGCTTTGGACGTCATGAGCAGAGCATGGAAGCCGTCTATTGTCGGATCATCCCAGAACTTCAGCGAGAGTGATGCCTCATGCTGGATCTGAAACAAATCAAACATTTGGATTATGGCTGTCAACTGATTAAACTTTCAATTCCAATACATTTATCAAATTAATTAAATATATTAGAAAGTGTTATTTTAGTATTATTAATATATTATTATTGTATTATTGTTTGTTTTAGTAATTCATTTTATTTTTAGTTTGTTGTCGTTTGTTTTGTCATTTTTATAATTGTGTTTAGTTTAACTTTTGTTTAAGTTATTATTTTATTTTAGTTTTATTTCAATTAACTATTTATTTTTTTATTATTATTGTTTTAGTTAACGATAATAACACTGCCCTAAATGAAGATATTTCAATGGCATTACATTATTTTGGCAGACAAGCAAATCTTGGACTACAATAGCGGACTGCTGGTAAGACAATCTCTTATTACAGTTTTTATGTACAGGTCAAGGGGCCTTTTTTTATAAATAAAAGTTTTTTATTACACTTAAATAACATTACATTTACATTAAATGCTAATTCTATAAACTGAAGTCTGTAAGTGAACATCACATTATCACTGAGCTAAAGTTATACTACATCAGAACTCACCTGTTTGTAGGTAAAAGCTGTCATGTCTGCAAGCAGATTGAGATGCCCAGATGGGTCCACAAAGACCACAGAGAAAGCTGCATGGAACTCCTGCAGTGAGGGCTAAAGCAGGAGAAAAGTGAAAGGCATGGTAATGCAAAAAAGACAAAACAGGTAAAAATAAATAAATAAATAAATAAAAAAAATAAAAAAAGTCATTTCTGCTCACCGCCTTTGAGTCTGGGTTTTTAGCCAAGGTGATACCATTCTCTGTCAGATCTGTGGAAGCTGAAAATGTGAAATGATAAAGCAGATGATTAAGCTGACTGATAAACTTCCAAAACCACCATAGTAACAAGTTATAAAAAGCAGTTATACTATGACCTCTCTTACCAAAGAAGTGAAGTGCATTCCTGAACAGCTGGTAGGCATTCATGCTTTTGCCCACTTTGTGTGTGGACAGAAGATAAGCAATTAACATTGATGCATGGAAGCCGCAAAAACAACCTGCACCCTAAAAAGGTGACAGAAACAGTATTTATTAAACAGAATTTGTGATCCGTTTATTCCTTTTATCTGACTGCACAAAAATGATATTTGTATCTTTAAAAAAAGTCTTTATATATAAAAGCGCTGTCAAATGATTAATCACATCCAAAATAAAACTGTTTACATAAAATGTGTGTACTGCGTATATTTTATGTACATATAAATACACATACATAAATGTATATATTTAAGAATTATATATACACAGTATCTCACAAAAGTGATTACACCCCTCACATTCAGCAACTATTTTAGTATATCTTCAAGAGACAATACTGTAGAAATGAAACTTGGATATATTTTAGAGTACACAATGTGCAGCTTGTATAGCAGTATAGATTTACTGTCCTCTGAAAATAACTCAACATACAGCCTTTATTGTCTAAATAACTGGCAACAAATGTGAGTGCACCCTAAGTGATAACAGCTCTACATCTTTTAACCATGCAAAGCCACATGTCCTATTCATCATGTTCATGTTTTTTTGTCTTCTTGATAGGACCATAAAAATTTGCATATCTTGTATTAGAGCAGATAAAATTTGGTATTTGAGTACAATTCTCTCATTCTGACCACTGGATGTTCAACATTGCACCTCATGGCAAAGAACTCTTTGAGGATTTGAGAATTAGAATTGTTGCTTTCCACAAAGATGGCCTAGGCTATAAGAAGATCAGTAACACCATGAAACTGAGTTACAGCACAGTGGCCAGGGTCATAGAGAGAGGTTTTCCAAGACAGATTCCACTCAGAACAGGCCAAAGAAGCTGAATCAAAGAAGTCGAGACCTTGTTCTGTGCGTCAGGTGCAGAAGCTGGCTTCAAAAAACAGACGCGTGAGTGCTGCCAGCATTGATTCAGAGGTTGCAGAAGCGGAAGGTCAGCTTGTCAGTGCTCAGACTATACGCCGCACACTGCAACAAGTCGGTTTGCATGGCCGTCGTCCCAGAAGGAAGCCTCTTCTGAAGCTGGCTCACAAGAAAGCCCGCAAACAGTTTGCTGAAGACAACCTGTCCAAGAGCATGAATTACTGGAACCATGTCCTGTGGTCTGATGAGACCAAGATAAACTTGTTTGACTCAGATGGTGTCCAGCATGTGTGGCAACACCCTGGTGAGGAGTACAAAGACAAGTGTGTCTTGCCTACAGTCAAGCATGGTGGTGGTAGCATCATAGTCTGGGGCTGCATGAGTGCTGCCGTGCAGGAAAGCTGCGCTTCATTGAGGGAAACATGGATTCCAACATGTACTGTGACATTCTGAAGCAGAACATGATGCCCTCCCTTCAGAAACAGCAGTTTTCCCAACATGATAACGACCCTAAACACACCGCCAAGATGACAACTGCCTTGTTGAGGAAGCTGAAGGTGATGGAGTGGCCAAGTATGTCTTCAGACCTGAACCCTACTGAGCACCTGTGGGGCATCCTCAAACGGAAGGTGGAGAAGTTAATGGCTGGCCTGGCACAGCAACTCTGCTTCTCAGAGGCTGTGGGTTCACTGAGCTACTCTTGTCTCCATGGCAACCGGCTTCGCCCAGTTCTACTTCTCAAACCCCCAGGTACAGTTGTTCAAATAGTAGCTTGTGCCACTCATTAGCTTCTTCAAAGTGTGCATCACATTTACTTTTTAAATGCTTTCATGCCAAAGCAATTTTTTATATATAAAAAATATATAATATATATATATATATATATATATATAAAATGGATGGAATAAAAAGGGGTAGTGTATGATGAATAAAATGGTATAAACAGTGAAGTATAATGTACATGTATTATTTTGCATTTTAATATTTTGTATTATAAAAGGTCATACAACAAGATAAATCATTTCAACAGGTTGTAACTTATTCTATTCACGTCACTAATGTGATACAGAAATGCGCATACAGAAATAATGCAGTCTCACCTGGTCCAGTTCTCTCTGTCTCAGCCACACTTTGAGGAGGGCCACACCTTCTCCAAAAGCAGGACACTGTGCGCTGATGGCTGACAGGAACTGAAGATGTGACAGTGGGAGATGATCTCCAAGAACTGTGCTGTTATAATGAGGAGTAGCAGGCTCACTGCTCTCTGCATGATAAAAATGACAGAAAAATCTTATGACATGACAGTATGTGTGCTGCCTTAGTCATGAAATGACTCATCTCAGAAAGTTCCTCATTACCTTGCTGCTTATTGGCAACACCTGTAAACCAATCCGTCCTGATGTTGTTCTTCTGAGGATGAAAGCGGCTAGGTTTGAGGAAGTCCGGAGGAGGAATGGCATGAATCCGCAATGTGACTTTACTGCTGTCTTTACCTAAAGGTCAAACACAAAGGTTAGTTGATCATTTTAGTTTAAAGCAATGATGAAAAATCAGGCTGGCCTTTTTTACAGGGTCGCTTCTATTAATGTACTCCAAACACCAAAAGAAAACAGTCTGCTAAACAGCAATTAACTTGGAAGCCAAAATGATGTGAGCAGATAATAACAGTACTAGACACAGTACATGCACGTCCATGTAAATTGCTTTGGCATGAAAGCATTTAAAAAGTAAATGTGATGCACACTTTGAAGAAGCTAATGAGTGGCACAAGCTACTATTTGAACAATTGTACCTGGGGGTTTGAGAAGTAGAACTGGGCGAAGCCGGTTGCCATGGAGACAAGAGTAGCTCAGTGAACCCACAGCCTCTGAGAAGCAGAGTTGCTGTGCCAGGCCAGCCAGATACAGCGCTCGCTTTCGTGGGTACCGCTGGTTAATGGCATCCATTGGGTGCAAAATAGACTTTAAAGAGAAGATAAACCATATTATAACAGAATGAATTAATGCACAATAGTTTTAGACCAGAGGTCTTCACTCCTGCTCCTGGAGACTCACTGTCCACCTGCAGAGTTTAGTTCCAACCCTTATCAAACACACCTGAAGCAGCTACAAAAGTCATTATTGTGTTGAATGAGAAAAGTATCAAATCAAAATGACAAAAAAATTGCTTTAGTTTTATATTTTATTCAATATTTTATTTGATTCAACACAAGAGTTTATTACACAAACGTTTAGGCTACAACGGCCATGAGTTTTTTGTTTTGTTTTTAAGAGGCTGCATCTGAATTGGTATTTAGATATATTTAAACAGTTTGGTTAACAACATTCTTTAAAAGATCACTCATGCTTTTCGGGACAAAAAAAAGGCACTCATGTGATATTGCGCTCCTTGTGTAATATTGCGTAACGTTATCATATGATATAAAAATAGGCATTTTTGTAAACCTAAGATGACCTACTAAGGTCTCGGGTGGGTGCTTAAATCATTTTATTCTTGTTATTTTTCAATGACTAATTAATTAAATTAATGCGTTAAATCAACTGTTTGTGATATATATTTAGTATCAAATATACATATATATATATATATATATATATATATATATATATATATATATATATATATATATATATATATATATATATATATAAATAACACACACAAACATACAGACAGATAGATCCTAAAACGATGGCAGGATAGAGAGAAAGAGAGAGAGAGAGAGAAATATGCTGCATACACAGCACAGTTGTGTTTTGGAGGTTATAACTTACAGCTGGAATAGTGACAGCCAAGTCCACAATGACTCTGGGTTTGATACAGGTCCCCAGGGGATAACTGCCCACCACGTTAATCGATGCAGGAGGCTCCATGTGAAATTTGCCTTTTGCTGTCGGTGGGACAAGGAGGAATGGGACTTCAACACCTGGCAACCATGATAGGTCATCCAACTAGAGAGAAGGAGAATGCTAATAAGAAAATGATGTCGACAGCTACCATAGAGATCAGTAAAAAAAAAAAACAGCACTGATGCTACTGATGATAATTTAAATGCTTCACAAATTTCTGACCTCCACAACTTCAGTTTCAGGCACAGACTGCAGGAAATCTGTAACCTCCTGCACAAAAGAGTCCACCAGCTTCTTCCTGTACTCACTAAGAGACACTTCTTTCAGCAGTTCCTCCATCTGAACATCAACAATATGAATCAGTGATAAGTAAAGCTGAATATATTATTATAATGCCCATATTCTCATACACTGATAAGTAATCCATAGTGAGTTCACAGCCATGTCATGCAGTGAGCAGCTCACTGAGCCGTCTAGATGAGAAAGTAAACGTGCATGTGATTTCTGACCTGCATTTTCAATATGCTGCAGTGGAAGAGATTTTCTGCTTCTTTCAGCTGGTTGAGCTCTTCCACTGTGGGGGCTTTGTACAGCTCCTTTTTGGACAGCTTGAGTGGTCGTAAGACCCCAGCATCTGAGACTGTGTCCTTTGCCTTTCGCTTGGGGTCCTTAGACTGTTTTGCACTCTCTTTCTCTTTTCCTTCTTCATTCTGAATGTTATCTGGTTCTTCCATCTGTTGAAATGGATGTTACGGTTGTTATTACCCTTCAATAAAGCTTTAAACACTTTCTGTATATGCATTTGCTAAACTAAAAAAAGTAAAGATTTGAATATTTTTAAAATAATTTGCAGAAGTGGTGTATTTTGGTAATACAGCTTTGCTAAGTAATATTATTTTTTAAAAAAAATGCCTGACACCAAACTTTACGAACCTTTTCTTCAGTTAATGACGATTCCTTCCACTTTTTCTTCATTGTGACAGAAATTTCAGTAAGCTTTTAGAGGCGTAAATACAATAACTCATTAATTTACAATTTCTTCTGAATCAACGCGTCGCTCACATGGGGAACACATGGGACATACTAAACCAGGACTAAATTTGTGAGTTTACTGATTGGTCCGTGTGCAGGTAATCCTTCAGTGATTGGCTGCTGAGCTTTGGTTCCGCCTCCAAACATAGTCAAGGTTGGTAGAGATACAATAAACGTCTCTCTAGGAATATTAAATATATTTGAATAATTTCTAATTTTATATTGTAAACATCAAATAAATATAACTCACGGACATGAATAAATCGATTTTTTTTAATTGTGGAGAAATAAAAACAATGTTTGTCGCGGTATAATGACGTCGCATTTAGCATCACGACACGCATGCGCTGTTTACTGTTTGCTGAATGGAAACTAACCAAGTTCTGACGTACGTGCATTTCTTCCAATATCATTCTAGAAATACAAAATTTGCCCTTGAAAATAAGTGTATTAATATGATAGTTTAGTTATTTTTACACGCTTTAATAAATAAGCATGTCTAAATGTCAGCAAGTTATCAGGCAGCATAACATACATAACTGTAAACATCCTTTACTACTGCTAATATTTAATTAACATTTATATTTGTCAAATATTTAAGAATATGTCCAGTAAAGAAGTGAAAGCTGAGCTGAAAAGTGCAAGAGAAGCCATTAAAAATAAAGAGTTTAAAGAAGCTTTGAAACATTGTAAGGTAAGTGTTTACTTCCACTTGTCAGCATACAGTAAATAACTTCCATCTTTTCTCTTGATTGACTGTATTTGCATGGGTAGGCATTTCACTCTCAAGTTAAACCATATTTTTGCACTCCAGGCTGTTCTCAAGCTTGAGAAGAATAACTATAATGCCTGGGTGTTCATTGGAGTGGCAGCCACAGAACTGCAGCAGCCGGATCAGGCACAGATCGCCTACAGAAAGGCCTCTGAACTGGAGCCAGAGCAACTGCTGGCATGGCAGGTGGGTTGTAGTTTATGAACTTTAATGAATGGTCCAAAAATCTAGTGTTTATGTATGGACACAGTTTGTTAACTGTTTGTTAATTTGTTCTTTAATGATATTGTGCACTGCTGAACCAACAATGAAGATTTACTAGATGTGGATTTCTTTTACAGGGTTTAGCAAATCTGTACGAAAAAAGTGACCAAGCAGATTTCAAAGCTGAACTGCCAAAGATTTACCAGAGACTTATTACACTGTATGAAACGTAAGTAGAGTGGTATTTTTTCTCCTAGGATGATTTTAAACAGAAAAAATTCAAATTCTAATTTAAAGGACAGATTATAATAGCTTTAAACATGTAGAAAGACATTTCTCCACCCATTTTTTTTTTTTTTTTTTTTTTTTTTACCTTTTTGCATTTTTAAGAGGGTCGAAAGGGTAAAAAAAAAAAATCAGTGAAATGATTTGCACTTTGGTTATTATAACTCTTTTTTCATGCCAATCATTTTATTGAACACGTGAGTTGAAATGTCCATAAAACATTTATTGGTTATCATGAATATTAGAAGTGACAGGAGCACATCTGTTTCAGGGCAACAGAATAAAAGTTGAAATTGAAGATCGGAAATGTCTATCCACCTTATTCCTATGCCCCATGATGCTTTGTGCGAATTATGCGTGTAATTTCCATTAAGCTGTAAACAATCAGTGAAACTTGGCTCGCTCTATGAACGCAATAATACTTTTTTTAAAAAACATTATTCAACTCACACTTCAACCATCAAACATTAAAAGGGCATTTAAAAGTGTAAAAGCATCAACAAGAGGTACTTCCAACAGACCATGAATAACCCCAAAAGCGCGATTCTTTCCACAGCAATAACGAATGGGTTAAATATCACTGTAGTAATATTCAGTATATCTGTATTATGTAACATACGTTGCCTTAATCAAAAATGTTCATTAAATTCAGCATGCATGATACTATTTCAATGTGATTTTCGTAATTTTTACAGATAATAAATTGTATTTACCTGTGAAAACAAACTTGGAAAGAGACGTGAGGATTTGAGGAGAAAAACAAGAGATTCTTTGTGCATTCAAGTGAATTATTAATGGGATATATCTTAAATTAAATTGGGAGAATAGACCACAAATGTGCAGTATATGTTGTCCTTTTTCATACTACCTTAATAATCATGAGGAAAAGAATGTAGCGACTGAAAAGAGATATTCTTGTTATAACGTCACACCAAGCGTTACGTTATTCTCATTATGTCTGAAAATAAAACATTAAGGAAAATTGACAGCTTATTCAGTCAAACTGACAGATAAGCTTTATTTGTAGGGCAACCTTATGATTTGAAATTATTAGTTTCAGTCTTTTTGAATGGAAGTTCCCCAAACGGAAGTGCCACCCATAAATCAAAACGCAGTATGTTCATCAGGTGGATAATTTTAAGATATTTTCAACATGATCCCGGAAGTTCATTAGGTGTCATTGCCGTATTTAGTGCTTTGAGAATTGAGAAACAATTGAGAAACAATCAATTTCTTTCTATATATATATATATATATATATATATATATAAAGTTTTAACTAGCTAACGTGTGGGCTTTTTCAAAATATTCTCCAAAAATTGAGAAGTCATTGTGTTATACAGTGTACACCATCATCACGCGTTATGCCAAAATCCACTTCAGGGCATCTTGTTTCAGATCAAGTGATAAATCTTTTAACCCAAATAAAATATAGTTTTGTAATGTGCCTCAATTAAAAAGGAGTACCATGCTACATGATACAGTTTGAACAGTTTGCTTGATCTGTGTCTGTTTTTCTGCATTTGCAGCTCAGACAAAGCAAAATGTTTCGAAGTGAGCAAGAAGTTGGTGGAAGTCTATCAATCGGAGAAAAACTATTTACAGGTATGATCTTTAAATATGATTAGAAGGACTTGATGTTACAACAGAAGATTGAAGAGTATAGAACTGTACTGGTCTGTAACCTTCACAAATCTACACATTATTTCTAAAATCACCATTAGGTTTGTATCTGCATATGTTTGCTACTTCACTTACAGGTGGCCAAAGTGTGGCGGAGGTTAATTCAGATGAAGGAGGGAGAGGAAGGGGTGGAGGATTCAGAGCTGCTGGAGCTGTGGAAGGAGATGACCAGACTCCTGCAGGACACCGTTGAGGATCAGGACAATGAGACTCAGCAGCACGTCAGTCCGATTCACGTGTTTTAGTTCTTAAATGCTGCTTTTTGAAACTTTTGAAGTGTTCTTTTTTTGTACCTGTCCCTAGGTTAATGTCAACCGTATATTTTTACAAAGCTTACAGTGTGTGATTCTTTCCTCAACAGCTGATATCAGCATTTGAAAGAGCTTTGCAAATGACAGTAGATGTGCCCAGTGAAGCCCACAGGAGCCTCTCACAGGATTACATTAAATGTCTTTCTAAGGTTGGCAAGCTGTATATGCTACAGTTATAATAAGATATACAATAATAATTATGACTGAACCAAAGCAAATGTTTTGTATTCTGTATCCTATAGCTTCCTCATGAGGTGGCCAAGCTAAAAGAGGTTTGTGATGCCACACTGTCCTGCTATCCAACACACTCCTACCCTATAGAGGCCCTCAGTGAGCACTACATCAAATCAGGTCAGTTTATTACCCCTGCAGGAGTCCTAGACAAATGAAATCAGTGCAAAAAAAAAAAAAAATTATATATATATATATATATAATCAGATGCTGGGTGGCCATTGTTTTTACTCCTATTCCTACATCTGTATATAATTGTTGATATCTAATTAGCAATTTCTTAATCTACACAAAAGTTTGGGTTTGGGGGTTTAAATAAATGTTTCCTGAGCACCAAATCAGCATATGATATTTGACTGATTTCTGAAGCATCATATGACAGTGAATACTAAAGACTGGAGTAATAGACTGATGCTGTCCGTCTTGCCTGAGTCCACTGTCAATTAAACATATTTTACTGGACTGTAACACTTCTACCCTTTTAAGAAAATAGTTTTATTATGTTGATTCTTTTGAAGAGGTTTTTAACCAAGTAAATCTGAATTTAGTTTTTAAGTTTAGGAAAGATTAATCTTAAACATCTTATTATTATTATTATTTTTTTTTTTAAACTAAACCTCTCTCTCACCATGAATATAGCCATAGAAGCTGGCATGGCGTTAAAAAAAAGAGAGAGAAAGAAAAAATAGACTTCTGCAGGGATGTGGGTTTTTTGTAGGCCAAAACCCAGAAATTAGTTAGCATTTAGCACTTCTGTTTCCATTGTTCATAAGTCAGTGTTTTTTTTGTTTGTTTGTTTTTTTTAATTGTTTTTTTGGTTAAATGCCTGAAATAAAGTCTGTGTTTAACACAAGCTAAAATATTTTCACGTTTTATTCTATTACATAAAATACATTAGTAATACCCCCTTATGATTTTTTTAATGCTTTAGCAGTTGCTAACAAGTTGCTAAATGGGACTACAGATGTTTTCACGAACATTAAACGTCATCACACTGAAAACTCATCTACTCATTAATCCGCTTTCACAGACGCACTGTGTTTATTCTTGCGCTCTTGCAAACTATTCAAACTTAATTTGTTAAGGAAAATGTTTTAAATATAGACTGAAAGTCGGAAGCTTATTGATGGTGATGTTAAAGTCATGGGTTTCAGTTCATTTATAGCCTACATTTAGCATTTTTCGCATTCTGGCGAATGAATTTGGCTTTAAAACTCACAAAAGATGTGTTCATTTGTAAAGACTATAGTGATAAGTTTTCATAATAAACGTGTTCATGAAAAGAATCAAACATTTGTTTGCTCACAGAACTAATTTTGCACAATAATCCAAAAGCCAATGGAAAAATCCTGTTGTGTTTTTGTTGAGGGAAACCGAGTTGACTGAGGGAACTTCTGGGTTAGCCTACAAAAATACATCATCACTCCAGCGCTCTATGACTGCTGAAAATTCAGCTTTGCCATCACAGGAATAACTCACATTTAAAATACTTTAAAATAGAAAAATATTTGCAATAATATTTCACAATATTACTGTTTTTACTGTATTTTTGATTAAATAAATGGTAAGCTTAAGAAACTTTAAATTTTAAAAAACATTAAAAATTCATACCTTCCCCAAACCTTTGAACACTTAAGTACAAAAATAATCCTGTCTCTGTTTGGAGAAACATAAAACTTGTGTCTATTTCAAATTAACACCACTTTCAGATAAATGTTCTTGTCTCTGATGATTCTGGTAGGTGACTGCAGTGAAGAAGCTGTCCGTTGTTTCAACCGTCTCTCAGAACTGGATCCTAACAACTCACATGCTCACTTTGGTCTTGGTATTAAAGCTTGTCAGGATAAAAAATACGAGGATGCCATCAAAAGTATTGGTCTGGGTGAGTTCATAAATATCATACAGAATTCACTGATGTTTGGGTTTTCAATCCAATATGAATGGAGCACTAAAGTTATCAAAGTCAGTGTTCTTGATAAGGATGTTTAATTCAGACCTGAGGTCATATATAGGTATAATGTAAGGAATGCATTATATCAAATCCTTCAAATACATTTTGATCATTAATAGTGTATTTTAAGAACTTCTTGATTTATGTTCATGTTCAGCTATATATCATTAATTAAGTTCTTAGCAAACTGGATTACAAACAGGATTTTTAAATCTTTTGTTGTGTTTTTCCTGCAGGACTGAAGCAGATGCACTCGTCCATCATTGGGTGGTATAATCTTGCTCTGGCTCAACTAAAAATGCATAAATACTCTGACAGTGCCGCATCTTCCAGCCAAGGTTATCATATGAATAACTGCACATATGAAACACAGCTAAAATGACAACTATTTAATCAACTGAGTGAACTAACAAGAGTAAAAAGGGCTGTTCTCTCTTTTGTGTTCAGGGCTAAAGTCGAGTGTGGGGAACTCTGATGATTGGACTCAAAAGCTGCAGAGGTTGAGACTAGACGCTCTGGTAAGGACAGGAAGAGACCAGGATGCTGATGAAGCTCTGCAGACACTTGCACAGGTAAAGTTTTAAACCAAATACTGACACAGTGCACACTACTGTTCAAAAATTTGGGGTTGGAACGATTTTAAAAGAAGTCTCCTATGCTCACCATATTTATTTGATCAGAATACACTAAAAACAGTAATATTGTGAATGTTATCACAATTTAAAATGGCTGTTTTTCTATTTTAATGTATTTTAAAATGTAGTTTTTTCATGTGAGGGCAAAGTTGAATTTTAAGCAGCCATTACTCCAGTCTTCAGTGTCAAGTATTTCTTATTATCAATGTTGAAAACATTAAACTAGAACAACATATATTTGAAAAAGAAAACATTATAAACAGCTGAATAAAAATTTCTATATTTCTATTAAAAAAAAACTTGAACTGTAGTATATATTTGATTCTAAAGTATTTTAATATCTGTTTAATAATTTATTTGATTGATATAATGTTGATAATGTCTCCTTTTAGATTTCATGTGCCAAAAATGACCCAGTGCTTTTAGCGTTGAAGGGAAGAGCTCACTTGCAAAAAGGCCAAACTGAGGAAGCATTTCAGGTGAAATGTTTTCTTTCAACAGGAACATGATTCCTGAATGTTAATCTTTAAATAGCTTTTTTTACCAAATCATGTTTAAATTAAATAATTCTTACAGGTTTCAGCTGAGCTGAGCAGCTCTCACCCAGGATCTGTGGATGGTCTCACTTTGAAGGGGCTGACGCATGTTGCTAAAGAACAGCTCAAACAAGCTGAGGAGAGGTGTGAAATCCCTCCTACACACACACACACACATGCAATATCACTAACCAACATAGCTGTAAACACTAAACACTAATCCTCTTGTCTTCTTTCTCTGTCTCACAGCTTTCTGGAGGCTTTATCCAGAAGCCCAGATGATGGGGAGTTATACTTCTTGCTGGGGCACCTGTACTGGAACATGGGAGAGGAAATACGAAGGGACCGTAGCAAAGCCCATACACATTTGCTCAAGGTGAGGCCACCAAGATCAGAACTTGCTCACTTTATCTTTTTAAATAGACTCCAGTCTTTTGTCTGAAATATAAAAATAAATAATGAGTAGTTCTCTGTTGTTTTAAGGCTGCTAAACTGGACCCGTATCTTGGTTCAGTGTTTCGTTTCCTGGGTCATTACTACAGAGAGGTGGCAAAGGATCAGGGCAGAGCCAGAGGCTGCTATAAGAGAGCATTTGAGCTGGATTCCTCTGATGCAGAGGCTGGAGCGGCTACTGTAGACCTCAGCATGGAGCAGGGAGACATGGTGAGTGTAAACAAGTCTAGTTAATTAATTGAGGGTATCCTCTACTTAGCTTTTCTCACCAAAATCTAATTTCATAATGTCGCAAAGAACTTTTCTTGTTGTACAGGCTGTAGAAGACTGGGGTATATTAACTTTGTGATGTGTTCTATCTGTTTAGGACTCAGCTCTGACTGTTCTGCAGTCTGTGACAGAGAGAGCCACTCCTGGCTCTGCTAAATGGGCCTGGATGAGGAGAGGTCTCTACCACCTCAAGATTGGCCAGCACCAACAGGCCATTGCAGAGTAAGTGAATCAATTTCAACTATAAGGTGGTATAAGATCCTTTATAAGATCCTATTACATAAGTGGTAATAGGATTTGTTTAACTGGCCCTGGATGGTGTGATCAGCAGATATTTTATTTATCTTATTTAATTTAGCAACATTGAAGTTGGCAGTTAAGATGATGCAAACCATTAACAGGTTTTTTTTTTCTTTTCTAAAATTATTATTAATAGTAGGCCTATATTACATAAAAATGAGTGGCTTATTTCCAGTTCAGTTCTTGAATTTTAAATGGGTAGCAAACAGGATTCAAAAGTATAATTTGAATTTGAATTTCAGGAAGTGGAAATGGAATTGAATAGAATGGAATTCAGAAAAACTTATTGCTGTACATTTTAAAAATTGTTTTCAGTTGTAATTAATCAAATGGCAACAAAGCAAATTGTATTTTACTTATATTAGTTTAATAATACTAAAAATTTGCCTTATATTAGCCTTCATTTTATAGACCATAGTGGCAGAAGAGTTTATTTCCCAGAATCCCAATGTTAACCCCAAGTCTTCAAGGTGCACTTTAATGTCACCAAATGTTAAATGTGCAAGTTAAGAATTAGATAAAGGGTGTGTCTCATTTAGCTCCCTTGCTCCCGAGCTTGTGAATCAGTATATTGTGTAAACAAATCCAGGCACTGGTAAGGACCCCGGCTCACTACACATTGGGACAGTGATTACTCAATTTCCGGCAACATGACTGCGTACAACGTCAACCTACAATGTTGTAGAACGTCATCACTGGTATTAATCAGCAACAGGCAGGACCTATATCTTTCTGATATTATTTTTTATGCTGTGTAAACAAATTGTTCTATATAAGGACATATTGTTATATATCCTTACAACATTTAAGCTGGATATTAATTCTAAAAGTTAACTAGGTGTGTTAACTACCTGTCTAGCGATGTGTGTTTATGCTGACATCCAGAATTATTGGCACCCTTGGTAAATATGATCAAAGATGACTGTAAAAATAAATCTGCATTGGTTATCCTTTTGATCTTTAATTCATAAAATGAGCAAAAATATATCATTTCATTGAAGGAAAAGAATTGAAAGTGGGGGGAAAATCACATTATGAAATAAATGTTTTTCTCCAAAACACGTTGGCCACAATTATTGGCACCCTTTTATTCAATACTTTTTGCAACCTCCTTTTGCCAAGATAACAGCTCTGAGTCGTCTTCTGTAATGCCTGATGAGTTTGGAGAACACCTGACAAGAGATCAGAGACCATTCCTTCATGCAGATTCTCCAGATCCTTCAGATTCCCAGCTCCATGTTGGTGCTTCTTCTCTTCAGTTCACTCCACTCATTTTCTTTAGGGTTCATGTCAGGGGACTGGGATGGTCATGGCAGAAGCTTCATTTTGTGCTCAGTGACACATTTTTGTGTTGGTTTTGATGTTTGTTTTGGATCATTGTCCTGATGGAAGATCCAACCACGGCCCATTATTGGATTTCTAGCAGTCAGGTTTTTATTTTTTATCTGTTGGTATTTGATAGAATCCATGATACCATGTATCTGAACAAGATGTTCAGGACCTCCAGCAGAAAAATAGGCCCACAGCATTAAAGATCCAGCAGTATATTTAACCGTGTGCATGGGGTACTTTTTATCCATGTGTGCACCAAACCCATCTGGTGGGTTTGCTGCCAAAAAGCTCTTTTTGTAGTTTCATCTGACCATAGAAGCTGGTCCCGTTTGAAGTTCCAGTCTTGTCTGACAACTGAATATGCTGGAGATTGTTTCTAGATGAGAGCAGAGGATTTTTCTTGTAACCCTCCTGAACAACTTGATGTAGGTGCTGTTTGATCATTTTTTTAGGCTTTCTGAGACTCAAGACTCAATGAATCTCTGCAATTCTCCAGCTGTGATCCTTGGAGAGTCTTTGGCCACTCAAACTTTCCTCCTCACCGTGCATTAGGATGATTTAGACACACGTCCTCTTCCAGGCAGATTTGTAACATCTTTAGTTGATTGGAACTTCTTAATTTTTTGCCCTGATAGTGGAAATGGGGATTTTCAATGCTTTAGCTATTTTCTTATAGCCATTTTCTATTTTGTAAAGCTCAACAATCTTTTGCTGCACATCAGAACTATATTATTTGGTTTTTTCTCATTGTGATGAATGAATAAGGAAATTTGGCCTTTGTGTTTCCTCATGTTTATACTCCTGTGGAACAGGAAGTCATGGCTGGACAATTTCATGTTCATGATCACGCTGGTGTGCTAAAAAAAATGTAAATATGAATGGGAATATACTTCAGAGATATTTTACTCATAAAAAAATTCTAGGGGTGCCAATAATTGTGGCCAATGTGTTTTGGAGAAAATCATTTATTTCATAATGTGATTTTCCCCCCACTTTCAATTCTTTTCCTTCAATGAAAGGTTAGATTTTTGCTAGTTTTATGAATTAAAGATCAAAAGGATAAACAATGCAGATTTATTTTTACAGACATCTTTGATCATATTTACCAAGGGTGCCAATAATTCTAACCACCACTGTATAATAAAAATGTTTTGTCTTTTCAAATGTTCTATTGAGTGTCATTATATTTATTGAGTTGGCTTATGCGTTTTATGTTTCACGCTTCAGAAATGTGATGTAATTCTGGTAAGGGAGCATGGTGAGCATCAATGGGATTTTTCAGGGAGTGAACGTTCCACTAGAAGGATTTTGCAGTTGAGATAGTCTTTAAAATGGCAGACTCCCTGATCAGTACCCTCACTACAGAACTTGGGAGCTGATTGTGATGCACCCAAAAACTGTGCACATCCAACAGGCAAAAAGCTCATTGAGAATGCTCAATTACAAAAAGGAAAAAAAAACTGGCACACCAAAGCTCCATAAATAGAAAAAATATAGTTTTTTTGCATGTTCTCACCAAAATCTAGCCATATGGCTGTTCATCAGACAAAAGTTAAAAATGTTAAGATAAATGGCTGCTCTGATATTTTATGCATTGATATTTTATTTTTTTAAATTTTTTTATTTTACACCAAACATTTGAAAAGTTACTCATGATTCTGCTGTGGTTTCAGTCTGCAGGCGGCGTTGAGGGCTGATCCTCAGGACTGGGTGTGCTGGGAATGTTTAGGTGAGGCTTACCTAAACCGCAGGAGTTTCACAGCTGCTCTGAAAGCCTTTGATAAAGCGCATCTGCTTCAGCCTACCTCCATCTACAGCCTCTATCAGACAGCCGCCATCAAACAGATCCTGGGCCGGTTTAAAGAGGCTGCCTCAGAGTACAGGCAGATCTTAGAGCAGGAGGAATATGTGCCAGCATTGAAAGGTTTGTGTGATTTCTGCATTAATGTTTTAATCTCTCAGGTTAATAACTATTTCATCCAGTATTCAAATCTGTAGTGCTTCATAAAGCATCTTTACTGTGTTTTGATTCTCAGGTCTAGGTGAATGCTTGTTAGCCTTGGCTAAAAGTGCACTGGATGACTATCTTGATGGAAGAGCTGTAGATTTAATACAGAATGCCATCCATTACCTCTTCAGGTAAAGTGTATCATGAACACGGGTGTCTGAGGAGTAAAGATAATTTTTGTACCTCATTCTTTAAAGTTGTGCCTAACCATGTCAGGTAAGTTTGATGGGTGTCATTGAGTTGGTCTTGATGTAATCTCTCTCTTTGTTTCATTGTTCTCAGTGCTGTAAAGCAAAGACCAGACCTGTCATGTCTGTGGAAGTTACTTGGTGATGCCTGCACCACCTGCAGAGCTGTGTCCACAAACCGAGTCAAAGTGCTGGTACCTGGAGCTCTATGTGGATTGGATCCACCCGATCAGAGCCATACACTGAACCAGAGACAGCTCCTCACTGTAGGAGAAAGGTAAGAGAGACACAATTACATGATAATACATTACACTCTCTGTATCAGAGTCCATCATTATGTCTCTTTAGCGGCTCATCTTTAGAAAATAAATGTTCAACAACATCCTGGCTATGTATTAATTTACTAACTTAACAACTTTTTTATTATTCACACAACATACAGTACTATACACACATACACTAGCTTTCTAAATTTTGTGGTCAGTAAGATTTTTTTTTTACAGTAAATACAGTAATTTTTTTCTGCAAGAATGCATTAAATTAGACAAAAGTGACAGTAAATAAATTTATAATGTTACGAAATATGTAAATTTCAAATAAATACTGTTCTTTTGAACTTTCTATTTATCAAAGGATCCTGCAAAAAATGTATCATAGGAATACATTACATTTTAAAATATATATTAACATTTATTTTAAA